>JAKWBJ010000517.1:1877500-2115999 GCA_023159175.1 Wohlfahrtia magnifica
GTAGCAGGTTTCGGTCATGATATTGAAACCGATGAAATGGCTCTTGAAACATTTGTTCATAGTCTGCAATTACAAATATTTTTCCAGTTAAGTGAAGAGGAACAAAATTCATTTTTGTCTAAAATCGATGTTCTCGAGCTGTATCATGCTTTACAACATTATAATCGCGAATTGGCAATGTCACGTTTAGAGAATTATGTACTAGAAGACTTTTTAGAGAAAAACGATCCAAAATTGTTAATAGGCCTAGAACAGCGACGAACCACAGCGCAAGCGATGAATGCTTCTATAAGTTTAACGAAAGCGACTGTTTCTGGAAAGCATAGTACAATAATATCTACTGTGGGTAGTAGTATTTCAGGTTATCGATCTCGTAGTATCACATCGAAATCTATGCTATCTTCCCATACAATGGGTTCGCAAAAAAAAGCAGCCTATGATTATAAATTGAATTACCGGGCTAAGACCGATTTGGCCGAGAAGATGGCGAATGACGTTGAAAAGAGAGTGCATGAAATGGAAAAAAATGGTATGGTATGTGAACCAGAAAAGACCAAGGATAATAAGTTTTTCTTTTATTTTTTTGTCTTAAATATTTTCAGCTTCTCATGAAATCAAACTTTTAAAAGGCCGTATGGAAGAAATGCGTTACATGGAGTTAGAAACCAAAGATACGGTGAAGAACTTTGAACTGCATTTTTTGGGCGATCAATCTGATTTGATATTTCTTAATTCGGCCACAGAAAAACAATTGGAACGTAAATTCCGTAAATTCGTTAATAATTGGATTAAAAATGCTCGCGCCTTACTCGCTACTATGCATTTGAAAATTACTGCTCTTCAAGAGCATTGTCAACAGCTGCGTAATGAACTCATAACCAAAGCCGATCTAAGTGGTATCTTAACAGCCATTGATTTCGAAAAATTGATTATTAAACGTACAGAACTTTTAAATGCTCTGGAAGAGAAAAATAACAATATGTCTGGCTTAAAAGGCGTTACAGGTCGTGCTTCTCTCGCTATGGCTCAGGAAAAACAAGTTATGATGAATTTAGAGGATGAGTCAAAACAATTGAACAATAAAACCATGGAAGTGGTAAAGGCCATAGCCAAGTTAGAAAAGGAAGCTGACCTTGTGGAAGAGGAAAATCAAAAAGACTTCGAAACACTGGAAGATTTACGCTCACAATTGGAACGTTATGAGGCACCCAGCGTAAATGAGTATGTGGAAAAAAAGAATGAAATTTTGGCTTTGGAAAAAGAAGACAAAATGTTGAGGCGTAAAATCTATATATTGAGCATGAAACTAGATAATACACTCAAGAAATGTAAACGACAGACAGCTGGATAAATAGAGATAAAAAAATAAAAACTTTGTTGCTTACCCAAATGAAAGAAGGCCCTTTTCGACTTTGAAACATTCGGATTTCGCCCAATTGCCATAGTGGATTTCCTCTAAACCAAGTACGGCCAAAGCATCTCTTTCTCTGGGTATATATTCATCATTGGCTCTCTTCTCTCGGCAACGTTCTCGCTTCTCTTTGCGCGATCGCCTAGTCGAACGTAGGCCAATGCCACCCTCCTCATCACTGTTTTCATTTGACGAATCATCCGAATTAATTTCCATAACATCTTCGTGACCATAACGTTTAATTTGTGTTCTTCGTCGTGGCTCGGATAACACTAAATCTTCGGTTTCATCTTTTTCACAAGCATCTGGATCGATATCGGCTTTCTTAGCCCATTTATTCCAGAAATCTGGATCATCTATTTTAATGTCAGACCGATTGCCAGAGGCAGCAAAAGACGCTTTTGAGAAAGTTGAACCTTTTTCCTGTTCCATGGTAATAACTTGGGTACGTCTTTTCAAAATCGAATCGATATCTTCTTCACAAAACTTATCACCAGCATTATCGTCATCCATAACAGCACCGTAGGCTCCCTTCTTCAGAAGATCTTCAATTTCCTTCTTCGACAATTGTTTATTGCCACCATCTTTGGAAGCGTGTGTATTCATTGATTGTAGTACGGCTTTGTCTAATCCCAATTTAAGTGAAGCCTTATCAAACATTTCACGTTCGTAGGTGTTGCGACACAGTAATCTATAGATTTTAACCATTTTTCGCTGCCCAATACGATGACATCTGGCTTGAGCCTGTAAGTCATTCTGGGGATTCCAATCAGAATCATATATTATAACCGTATCAGCCGCCGTTAAATTAATTCCCAGCCCACCAGCTTTAGTACATAGCAAGAAAACGAATCTATCTGAGCCAGGTTTCGAATAACGATCTATGGCTTCTTGACGCAAATTGCCACGTATACGACCATCTATGCGTTCGAAGGGATATTTACGGTAGATGAGATAATCTTCTAAGATATCCAAACATTTCACCATTTGAGAAAATATCAATACCCTATGGCCATTCGCCTTCAATTTGGGCAAAAGCTTGTCTATTAACACCATTTTACCCGAAGAATGAATAATATTTTTATAATACGACTCTGGATCATCACCATGTTGACTGCGATAGTCATATTGTATCTGCTCTTCGGCTCCATTTAATAGATAGGGATGTATACAGCATTTTCTTAATTCCATCATAGTGTTCATCAGATTGGGTATATTAGCTGAAGTGGTGCCTTTTTTTAGAAAGGCAAAGTTTTGCTCCAGTATACCGCGATAGTATTTCTTTTGTATATTGGTTAGTTCCACCTCTATGATAGTTTCTTCTTTGGGTGCCAAAGATTTCTCTACATCATCTTTTAATCTTCTCAACATCATAGGTTTAAGAAGAGCTTGCAACTTGTTAACCTCCTCTTCGGTTTTCAAACTGCCAAATTCGGCCATAAATTCTTCGGCCGAAGAGAATTGACTGGGTTCCAGGAAATTAAGTAATGAAAATAATTCGCTCATATTGTTCTGTAATGGAGTACCCGATAGCAAGACTCTATGTTCAAGATTCAATTGCCTCAAACCATCCAGCAGCTTACAATTGCGATTTTTCAAGCGATGAGCTTCATCAATGACGCATAAACGCCAGTTAAAACTTTTCAAATCCATGTGATCGGTCACTATCATTTCGAACGTTGTTATTAAAACATTAAATTTGGTTGGCTCTTTAAGCACTTTGCCACTCTCGGTCTTATAGTAGAATTCATAGTCCTGTATCATTTGTTTACTAGTTACCGATCCATGATAAACCACTATGTTCATATCCGTCCAACTTTCAAATTCTCTTTGCCAATTGGGTATCGTAGAGAGTGGGGCAATAACCAAAAATGGACCTCTTATGCCATATTCGTAGACGGAATGTACAAATGTGAGGCTCTGTATGGTTTTTCCCAAACCCATTTCATCGGCTAATATACAATTATGTGAGTTATACCAGGAGAATTTTAACCAATTTAAACCTTCCAATTGATAGGGTCTCAAAGTATTACCGCCCTTATAGACAGGAGTTTTTTCCAATTTTTTCCACATATCGGCTGAGGGTCGTTTTTTACTTTTCCACTCGGTGCGATGTGGAACTTTGTTATAACGATTGTATTGTTCAATTTTGTCTTTATCAACATCCTCTTCCAATTCCCAAGTACAGTCTTCATATGGTAGAGATTTCCATTTAACCAAATAGTGTTTGGTAGTCTCTCCAGTTTGCTCATCCGTGTGTACAGACATATCGAGCACACGGTCTACTTCAACAAAGTCCGGATTAAAGTATTCTTCTTCGAGATTTTCGAACACGTTCATTTGTTGTGCCTGTTTCTGTTGGAAACGACGTATCTTTGCGCCAACGCGGCGATCTCCCTTAAAGAGTTCTTCCTCCGTACGCCATTCGCAGTGGAGGTAAGAAAAATTACGGTATTTTACTAAATACTCTTCAACTTCTATATATACAGGTTCTGGTTTGTTTTTGTCTTCACTCTTATCCGTTTTTGTTTCATCCTCATTTTCGGTTTCAGAATCGTTTTTAGTGTCAGTATTCGTATTCAGCTCTTCTTTTGTTATCTCTTCTTTAATATCTTCTGCTGTTTTCTTATCTTCAATGGAGTCTATTTCCATGGACTCTACTTTATCAGCCTCCTTCTGTTCTTCTTCACCTTTTTCTGTCACTACCTGTTCGTTCTCTTTCGCTGCTTTCACGTTTTCATCTGCTTCTTTCTTTTCTTCTTCAGTTTTAATTTTACTTTCATTTTGAGTCTCTTTTTCTTCCTTTTTCTTCTCTTCGTCTATTTCAATTTTTTCTACCTCAGCGTTTTTCTCAGTCGAAGCATCCATTTCCGATTCTACTTTAGTTTTCTTTTCAACTGTTTCTTCTTCAATTTGATCCTTTATTTCTTCCAATTTCGTTTCATCATCATTATCTTTGTCCACTGGCATCATATCTTTCTTCCCTTCCGTCTCTTTAACATCTTCTTTTTGCCCTTCTGCTTTTTTGTCGTCATCTACCTCCATTTGCTCCCCTTCCTTAGATTTCTTTTCATCAAAATTTGAGTCAGGTTCTCCTGAAGAAAATTTTTTCATGTCCTCCTTCATGAATTTAGATTCAGCTTCTTTAGCGTCTTTTTCTACACTTACTTCATCTTCATTCTTTTCAAATTTACTTTCTTCCACTTCGAGTTCTGTTTTATCTTTCTCTTGCTCGGCTTTTTCAACGGTTTTTTCATTTGTTTTTATTCTATCATCCTTCTCTTTCTTATCAACTTTGTCCTTCATTTCTATAACTTCTCCTCCGCAAGATGATTTGTCTTGTTCCTCTTCTTTCTTTGGAGTAGGCGGCCGCGGTGGTGGTTCAGGTAATAGTTCCCTTTTACCCATTCTTACTGCCAACACATATTGAACCACCATGCTGTCCTCATCGCCTGTATTAATATATACATAATTCGGTTTAGCCGACGCCGGAGCTGGTGCCTCTTGAGATTTTTCTGTTTTTTCATTATTAAATGATGATGATGTACTGGATGTTGCTTCACCTCCTCCTGGCATATCTTCGGCATTATTCGATTTATCATCACTGGTTGAAGGTAACTCTATTCCACCTTCAGTTTGTTGAGAGCTTATCAATTGATCTCCTTTTTCATTATCACTGGAATTACTGCTAACTGCATTAGTTGGGGCTGCCTGAGCAGTTGGAGTCGATGTGGAAGCTGATGAGGAAGATTTCTTTTCTTTCTTTAATGAAGTTCCCAATAGAGATTCTGCTTCTTCATCGGAGAATCTTAGCATAACATCGTCAATATATTTTTTACGCTGGGTATTACGTGACGATCTGCGCTTGTTGGTGTCCATGTCTTCGGGTGGTGGCGATGGCGGCGGTGTAGCCTGTAAATTATCGTCTTCGCCATCTGATTCAGGCACTATACGGCCTCTATTACGCCTCTTCTTTAAAGCCTTAGCCGAAAGAGCTGACCTTCTTCGTGCTGATCTAGTTTCACCTTCTTCACCATTATTGGAACCACGGCCACGCCTCTTCTTGTTTCTTCTGCTTGGCGTTGTTGTAGCATCTCCTGCAGAATCCGGTATTGAATCCACCGTTTCATCGCCGACTTCCTGTTGAGTGTCATCCCCTTTGGGTATTTTCGACACGGGTATATCGTCATAGTCCGGTGTTTCACCATCTACTGTGGAACACTTGAGATCCACATCTAAAGTAGTAGTTTCAGGCTTATTTTCTCCTTCACCATCCTGTTCACCAACAGTTTCAGTATCTCCTCCTCCTTCTGTTGTAGGAGCTTTCGTCACTAAAGGTTTATTGTCTTCATTTTCACTGCTTTCTGTTATAGCTCCAGCAGGCTTATCTATCTCAGCTTCGTCTGATGTTTTCTTTTTTCGCACTGCACCTGTTTGTCGTTTACGACCAGATGTTAGTTCAGCTCCTTCTTGGCCCTCTTTGATTTTTTTTATTTTTGGTGTCCGTTCTCTGGGAGGTTTGTTAGGATCTTTGGGTGTTCTTGGCTTGCGAGGCTTCTTTTTCTTGCCTGAACCATCCGTTGAAGTATCCAATTCGTTGGCTGAGTGGACATCTTGGGAATGATCACCACCGCTGCCTTCCTGATATTCTAACATACCAACAACTGAAGTATCTCCAGCACCCTGGGTTACACAATCTTCAGATACTGGCAACTGATTAGGTGGTATGCTAGATTGTTGCACCACCACATTGGCACTTATGTCCATTAATTCGCTACTGGGCGTTAACAGGCCTTTTTCGCCCTTTTTGACTCTTGGTTTACGTGGCTTGTTTGTACCTTTTCCCCTTCCTCGACCTGTGGTACTCGAGACCTGTGGACTTTCTATCATTTGGACTTGGTGAATAGCTGACGGACCATACATTTGAGGAGGCATTGTCTGATACAGTGGACACTGAGGGCCACCGGCACACTGATCATTTATTTCATGCTGCTGTACCAGATTAAGGCGTTCTTGTAAACGCATAATCTTCTCTTGATGATCATGTTGTGGTAGCATACAGTATAGTTCCTGTAGTTGTTGTTGCAAAGCGGCTATTTCTTGTTGATGCAGCATGGGATATGGAGCATAACCTAAATGAGAAGGAGGAGCTTGAGGACCACCTTGGGTAGGGGGAGGTGGTGGATATGGAGGCATCATTGTATGCGGCGTCATACCGTGAGGTGTTAAACTCTGCTGAGTTGTTGTAGGCGCAACTGGTGTACCATCATAACCCATGGCCGTCATTCCGGGCCCTGGAGGCATAACCACATGTGGAGGCATTATGCCGGTCATTGTTGCTGCAAGTTGTGACTGTGTTGTTTGTGCTCCAATTGGTGGATGAGGTGGCCGCGGAGGTAAAGTTTGAATAGTTGGTTGGTTTGGTTTTCCTGCAATTGTTGATGCTTCACTTACAATTGTTGTTGGCGTAGTTTGTACTGTTGGTGCCAAAGTTGAGCCCTGTATTTGATTTGGAATTTGTGAAGGAGGTTTACTCAAAAGACAGACAGATTCCTCCTTTTCATCAGACTTTGCTTCGGCAGCAGTGTCTTCCTTTACAGTTTCTGAAATTTTTGTCATGTCTGGAGTTGTGGAAACAGTAGTACTATCACCAGCTTTTACTGGAGCAGTCTCAGTAGTTTCTTGTTCTGTACCTTGGTTCTGTGTAACCGCTAAGACTGTCATCTGTTCTGGTTCTGATTCTGACACGTTCGACATTGTTTCATTTTTTCCTTTGGCTTCATCGGTTATTGTCATTTCAGTTTGACTGATCGGTTGGATCGGTTCCGATGTATCCATTGGCGTCGAAGTTTCCTCCGATTCAGAAGTTTTCGTTAGTGATTTTTCTTCTCTGAAATCTTGACCAGCCATGGCACCCATAAACGAACTTTGTGAATTACTATCCATTATGGCAGCCGCTGCAGCTGATGAAGCCGATACTTGTGTATTGATGACTCCACTGTTTGAGGACATGGAATTATTATCGAAAAGACTAGCGCCAGCGCTATCCAAAATTCCGCCTCCTACACTATTATTGCTACCACCACCGCCACTAATTATTCCAGCGTTGGTGTTGGCCGAATTTGAATTGGAATTTAGAAGACCTGCCGCACTAGTAGGTCCCAAACTTGTTTCCATATTTGTGAGAGCCGCTGGTGGCGTATTGTGATTGCTGATAATGGAACTTTGCGAATTGCTGTCATGTATCGATGTAGGATGATTGTTCACCGTACTGTTAGTCGATGAATTACTGCTGCTGTTGTTGCTGTCATTAGCTGCAACCGCAAGAGTGGAAGAATCATTTGAATTGGCAGTTTCATTTAGAATTCCACTGATTAGATGATGCTGTGTTGGGGTGGAGGGAGTTGAAGGCTGTTGCGGCTGCTGTTGAGAGTTGCTCAGCGTAGTCGACATTGTTGCCAATGGTGAGGAGACATGACTTGGCGACATTGTCGCTGAAACTGGAGTAATAAGTTGTTGTTGTTGCTGCTGTTGGCAAATTGACGTTGATGTTGCTGGTGGTGGCGGTGTTGCAGCTACAGAAATAGTCGTTTCATTTTGCTGCAATGAAGCTTGTTGTGGCATTGATTGTTGTTGTTGTTGTTGTTGTTGTTGTTGTTGTTGCTGATGATGTTGCTGCTGGTGTTGCATCATTGCAGAGAATGAATCTTGTGTGCCAAATTGTGGCTGTGGTTGATGTTGCTGTTGCTGTTGCTGTTGTTGTTGATGCTGATAACTTTGCTGATGTTGCTGTTGAGTTGGATGTAAAGGAGATTGTTGCTGCTGTTGGTGGGGATGTGGACTTTGCTGCTGCTGTTGATGATGATGTGGACTTTGCTGCTGCTGGTGGGGATGGGGACTATGTTGTTGCTGATGCGGATGTGGACTTTGTTGTTTTTGCTGTTGTGGCTGTTGTATATGTGAGGGAGGTGTTTGCATAGGTGTTTGCTGCTGCTGCTGTTGTAAAAGATGTTGTTGTTGAATTTGTTGTTGCTGCTGGCTTGCTTGACTCGTTGGCGTTGTCAATGGTGTCAGTTGTGTTTCCGGGTGTGAAGGCGTAGTTCTAGACTGCATCATTGTTGTTGGCGGTGTATGATGCTGTTCAGGGGTCATTTGATGATGAGAAGCAGAGCCGGTCATCAGATGCATAGGTGGCATTCCCGCTTGATGATGCATGGGTGACATCGAGGATCCATGAGATGGTGGCTGCTGCTGCTGTTGCTGTTGTGAATTTGATGTATTACCCACTATATCGTTAATGGAATGCTGTAGTTGTTCACTTAATTGATGTTGCTGCTGTTGTTGATGCTGTTGCTGTTGATGCTGCGAACTTTGAGAGGCAGGAGCTGTTAAATGACCAGCGTGAGAAGTTGGTGGTTGTTGCGTTACTACAGTCTGTTGTTGTTGTTGTTGTTGCGTTGGTTGTTGGGGCTGTGGTTGTGATGTTGGTTGCTGCGGCTGCTGCTGTTGCTGATGATGTGTTTGTGGTGGTGGCGGTTGACCATAAATGCCCATCTGTGGTTGTTGTTGGTGCTGCTGTTGCTGAGGATGTGGCATTTGTGGTGGCGCCGTCATTTGCCCAACACTCATTGGATTTGGCGGTGGTACCTGCTGTTGCTGACTTTGCTGCATACTTAAGTGGGCTGACCATTGCTGATGATGTTGCGGAGAAACTGGCATGCGCGGCCCCATAGGTCCATGCTGGGCCGCCGCTTGCCTATAAGCTGAGGGATAATCCATTGGTCCAGCTGACATACCCTGTACAGGCATTACCATTTGCTCTAAAGCCTGCAAAGTATTCACTGGTGGTCCGCCTTTTGAACCCGGCGGCTCTGATCGGCCACCTGTGGGTTGTCTAGGCGAAGTTAAGCCCACCATACCCGAAATACTGTGATGTGTGGGTTGTTGCTGTTGACTTGGTGAATTGACCGCAGGTTGCTGCTGCTGCTGCTGCTGTTGCGTTTGTGGCGACGGTCCCGGCTGTTGCTGCTGATTTTGAGGCGGAGGTTTTGCGGGACTCATGCCAGGTCTGGGCGACATTTGAGGATGAGGTGACATTGTCGGTTGACGAGGAGACATTTGGGGTGAAAGTTGAGGAAAGGGCGCTCTATATTGAGGCGAAGCTGTAGCCTGATGTTTCCCCGTCGCGGTCATATATGGCGGAGCTGCACTTACAGGCTGTTGCGTTGAAGGGGGTTGTGGCTGTGGTTGTTGCTGTTGCTGCTGTTGTTGCTGTTGCTGATGATGACCACCATAGGTGGGCGGCACACCCATCCCATGTGGTGGTGGTAACTGTTGATGTTGTTGCGTTGATCCCTGCATAAGACCAACATGATTTTGGGTTTGTTGCTGCTGCTGTTGTTGTTGTTGCTGTTGACTTTGCAGCAAATGTGAAGAACTTTGCTGTTGCTGAGGCGTACCTAAGCCTGGTGGTACTACACTATGCTGCAAACCAGTTGGTGTTTGTTGTTGCTGCTGCTGTTGCTGCTGCTGCGTACCAGCTCCCACCATATGAGAAGATGGATGCACACTCAGTTGACCGGTTTGTTGCTGCTGAGGTGTCAAGTGATGTGTGGGAACACCACCAGGTGCTGCCGTTCCACCTGGTACATGTTGCCCGTACGGACTTGGTTGCTCAAGACCGGCATGGCCGTAACCAACATGCTGAGACGGTCGGCCGGGCTGATGTGGCATTGGAGCACCGTATGGACTGTGTACATAGCCCTGGCCACCACTTGTCACACCAGCTCCACCTGAACTACCAACCGGCTGTCCCTGGGTTGGTGCGCCCGGATATAAAGGATGTTGAGTGGGTGCTTGTGGGTAATGTTGCGCTAGACGTGATTGTTGAGGCTGTTGTTGTTGCTGCTGTTGCTGCTGCTGGGGTGTTGGTGTCTGTTGTTGCTGCTGCTGTGGTTGTTGTTGCTGTTGTGTCAGAGCACCATAACCAGCTGGACCAACATTTGCGCCAGGCTGCTGTAGTAAACCGCTCATCATACTCTGCTGTGTGGCATAAGGTAATTTTTGAGGATCCTGTTGACCATAGGCGGGCATATGTTGACGATAGCTATTCAATACGAATAGATTAATAGAAAGAAAGAAAATATTAGAAACACTTTATAACTTACCTTGGCTGACTTGAAGACTGCCTCTGCTGCGTAGGCGGTCCTGCCTGAGAATGACCATAAGCTCCTAAGCTGCTGCCTGGATATGCACTAGCCTGACCGGGCACTGTAGGAGCGGCTCCCCAACCACTCAAATCTCCCATACCCATGCCGGTATGTTGATCGGCCGCACTTAAGCCATAAATATTATCAGCTGCTGGTTGATAAGTGGGATATTGTGGTTGCTGTTGCAAAGGATGTGGGGCCCGATGGCGGGGATAGCCGCCGGGAGGACCCATGGCTCTAGGAGAAGCTGCAGCCGCAGCGGCCGCAGCTGCTGCAGGGTCATAGCGATAGTAGGGTTCTCTGTTTTTAATAATAATGATAAAAAAGAAATTTTAAATTGAAATATTTTAAAATAGAAAAAAAGGAAATTTGTATTTACCCTTGATGATTTCCGTGAAACATATTTTGAGCATTTCCATCCATGAGTTGCTAAACACACGGTTATATGAAGATGAATTGCCGCTCTCCCTTATGTCTACCGCGGATTTTTTTCGAATTTTTCAATAATTTTTTGTTTTGTTTTATTATTGGATTCAAAATAATGCAATTATTTATAGTTTATTTGCCATAAAAGTCAATGTAATTTTTTAAGAGAAAGGATTTAAAATCCTTTATTTCTTTTTAAGGAAAATGTTTAATTGAAATAAATCCATTTTTAAAACATTTCTGCTTTTCTTTTTTAATTTTAAAACACCACACAACGACGACTACGCGACACGTTAAAATAAAATAAATATTTTATATATTTAAATAGAAGAGTTCTTGTCTATATATCTCGCTCTTTATATACATATATTTAAAGATATAGATATAAAATAATTATTGATTTTTATAATGTTTATGTTGACTAATTGACCGACAGACGGCTTGTTGCTGGCTAGTCTAATATAATACGTTTAGAAGTTAAATGTGTATATGAGTTCTGAAACTTTCTATGTCCAAATTATGATGAGAAATAATAAAATGAATGGAATAGAATTTGAAAACTTGTATTTTCACAACGTTTTTTTTTTTTTTTTTTTTTGTTACTGCTGTTGTTTCTGCTGCTGCTGCTGCTGCTGATGTTGTTGTTGTCTTCTATTCATGCACAAAAAGATGTTTGTTTTAATGTTTTTTTTTTTATTATTTTATTAATAATATCAAGATTTGCCGGTTTTTGTGGTTTAAAATCGTATTACTACTTAAGTTTAATTTAATTTTTATTATTTTATTATTAAATATTGAATTTCTTCTTCTAACGTCTTTGTATATATTAATATATGTTCTCTTGCTTATTTTCTTTCCAAATGTGATTGGTTTTTGTTGTTGTGTTTTTCTAAGTTAATTTAAACAATTTTACTTTTAGCTTTATTGTTGTAAATTAACAAATGGGGTTCGACGACATGTTGTTGAACTATAATTATTATTAGTAATGAGACATTATTTTTTTTATTTCACAACTAAAAAAGAAGAATATAGATTAAATAGATTATTAAAAATTTATAAAAATTTAATTTAATAAAAAATGATTTCTGAAAACGAAACCTCTTCGAATTCATTAGTGTGTGTATAACTTATAAACTTATTTTTTTTCTTTCTATGCGAAATTTTCGATTTACTTATTCAATTACAAAAAAGAGCAGCTGAAGCACATATTTTGTTGCCCTTCGTAAACTATGGTTTGTGCGCTTTAGAAGTAATGTTTTTGGTACGGAGTACAAAAAGAGATCAAAAGTGATCAATCAATATTAATGAATTTTGAAAATATTACAAATTTATTAGGAGCCACTCAAAGCTGCAATTTCAAGACGTTTAGAAGTAGCAGGGTTTAAAAGCAAGGAAATTGAGCGCCATACGAGTTAAAAAGCCGATACACATTAAAAAGACGATTTTAACTATCCGAAAAGTCGCTCGGAACGCCACAAAAAAATACATTCTTAGGTTTTTAGATTACTGGCGATGCAAAACAAATCCGTTACGACTATCCGAACTGAAAGAAAACGTATGAATGAAACCAACTTTAGGTTAGGTTACATGGGTCGCCAGTAATTAGCGAGTCTCAAAACTAAAAAACTCATGAACACTAAAAATCAGACGTGTGATACTTGCACAATATCCTCCCTAAACCGGAATCTACAAACACGCGGTTCTAACGATAGTCAACCAGTATTCCTGACAAAATTGATCAGCTTCGTCAGTATACATAGCTGAGACAGTTCAAATCATGAAAGAGACATGTACCAAAATGTACTAGTCTAAGTTCCCGTAGAGCGGCGCAGTCACAAAGAAAGTATTGTACCCATTCCACCCCTTCATCATCCAGACAACAAACACATACTGCCCAGTTACTATACCCGCCAGAAGTCTATAATCGATCCCCTCCCAAAAGCCAGAGGGATCTTGGTTCTTTCCATTAGCAGAGAAAGTCAGAGCATCCTGAATATTCTGCAAGTGATATCAGACTACTTGCGTTGCACCTTCTTTAACGCTCATTCAACGCTCAGTTACTATACCCGTCAGAAGCCTAATCGACACCCTCCTAAAAGTCGAAAGTATCTTGGTCTTTTCTATTAACAGAGTAGGTCTGGCTGTCCTACAAGTGGTAAGATCAGAACAGCTACGTTTATTTTATCAACTTCGTCAACGCATATAGATGTGCATGTTTCCCTGCAGAAGCGCCACACCCAGCGATGATAACCTGGCTTACGCACTCATGCCAGCATGACACATAATCACTCAAACCGGCCAAGTGAAGAAATACAGCTGAGGAGACACTTCGTCCTAACTACGTTGAAACTGTAAGCATCGATGAATGAATGAATGAATAACCACAGTCTCTCTAACCTAGCGGCTCTATCGATGGCATGAATTATGACCAAAAAGACAATGAGCTGAGAGAGACCGAGAGTCCAAGTTCATCAGTGTAAAAAACCCGAACCTCTGCCTGCCTGTCAAGCTAATACTCTGTACTTCGTGAAACAGGGTGCAGCAATTATGAGCTGTAAAAAACTGAAAGCTCACACTAGAATACGCTTCACTTGATTAGTTCTTGACCTCAAAAGGGTAGTTCAGAACAGAACTAGACTTTACTTTGAATGAATTTATGTTGTAGCCTGTTTCTCAAAATTTTCTTTAAAAAAATCGTCGATTTTTAAGTTATACATCCAATAGTTGATAGCAAAATATAATACAACTTATGTTGTTTTTTTTTTTTTTTTTTTTTTTTTTTTTTTTTTTTTTTTTTTTTTGTTAATTATTCAATCGTTTCTATTTAATTTCGTTTTAATGTGAAAAGACAATTGAAAATTTTTAATTGTTAACATATAGCGGTAGAATTTAATTTTTGCATGTGTGTGTGTAGGATAATCAACATTCTCGATCCTGATAACCTGAAAAGATAAAATAAAATAAAAATTTATTCAAGGAAAAATATAAATAAAAATACGCAAAAAAACATATAACAACAATATAATTTAAAATTTATAAAAAAAAAAAAATTGTGCTAATTTTTGCAATAGCCTAAGAAAAAAAAAACAATTCTACGCACACATTTAATTATATCGATCGGTAAAAAAATTAATAATAATCCGTCTGTAAGTTTATGGTATAATATAAACCATCCAATCAAAGTTTAGATTAACATTTAAAAAAATAATTTCAATATAGCGTTATTATAGCCTAAGGATGAAGAAACCTATCCTAATCCTATCCAACTTATTTAACAGAGACCTTTAAAAAACGGTTTACATTCAAACTACTACAAAAAAGGAACCTATTTCATTAAATTTTGATAAATAAGTATATTTTTAAACCTTAACAACTGTGGTAAACCCTAAAATAGGTGCAACACATAGGCCTGTTTATACGGTCTTGCATCGTAGCGTTTGCAAATTATAGTTTTACTTAATAACAACATTTGCATTTGCTATACCTCTGTAAATATATGTACGATATTTAAAAGCGTAGTTTTTATTTCCTGCACATGCTTGCAATACTTTATTTCACAATTTAATAAAAATAAAAAACAGAAAACAAATAAGCAATGGCATAAAATATGTAGAACAGAATATTAAAATCTCCATCGTGAAGGACTTCAGGCCCATAAATCTTATCTCAATCCTTCTCAAAACCTTAGAAGGGACTTAATACGGCGAGATATGTTACAAATACTTTTCTACTCTTGTTAACAGTGCTCAACGCGCCTACAAGAGTGGTAAATCCACCGAGACCGTACTAAATTCCTTGGTGGTTTACGTTGAGAAGGCTTTGGCGAAAAAACTTTTCTCAATGACAGCCTTTAACTTTATTGACTTAGAAGGGATTTTCAGTATACGGACTGAATAGTAAGGTTTGTATGGAAACTTTCGAACGACAGGGTTATAATTGCCTTCATTGTGGAAACTCTTCTGGTGAAGGGGATAAATAGTGGCATTCTGCAAGGGGAAGTTCATTCGCCCTTGCTGTGGAACATCGTTGTGGCCTTTAAACTTTTCACAAAATGGTGATTGTAGTGTGGTTTTGGTGTTAATCCTTAGAAGAAGGAAGTGGTACTACAAGATAATTGCCTTTGATTTGCCGAGCGTTGTAGCCGTTCAACTCTCCTTATCCACGACGGTGAAGTAAATGGGTGTTAATCTGGGCTCCAAACTCTGAAAAAGAAAAATGTAATGGACAGGGAATGGCGACCATAACAATTTATACCTGTACGACGACCGTGGGCAGGATTTGGGGCTTAGACCTGCTATCACGCATTGCTTCTATCGAGCAGCGGTGGAACCTACTCTGCTTACATTGTGATCGGGACAATACATTCTCCCTCATAATTTTTTCGATATGAAGTTTGACTTTGATATCTCAGCTAGTGGCTTCTGGTCTCTCAAAACAGAGGTTCCTAGCAATTAGCTCTATAGCGATACCGAGCCTACTCTGACAGCTATGCTGCAATCAATTCCCTTACGAGTCATCTAGACGCTTATCCTCGTTCATGAATGCCGGAGTCTCCTCACGGAAATATCTAACCATTCAAAAGTAATTCTTATATGGGTTCTAGGACACAGAACCTGGTTAAAGCGGGTATAGAGCTCGCAAGTTTTGAACTGAGCATGTGTTCCAATTGCCTCGGTTAAATCGAATATCTTGCGGTCGATGTATAGGCAGATTCAATCTCGTTGGTAGCATGAGAGCATATGCAGTAGTATTGCTAGACTCTGCTGGTTCGACATGGATAGGAACAGGGTTAACTGCTTTTTCCTTAAATCGCATGACCATTAAACGAACTATTGCGGTTCTCGCTGGTCATTCCCCTATTGGAAGGGATGCCGATAAACTCGGCATTCACTCGCAAGACTCCAGCAGGAGCTATGGTTTTGAAGAAGAGGAGGAGACTATCTTTCATCAACTGTGTCAGTGCCAGTCATTGCAATGAAACAACCTAATTTGTTGTGGTGTTACAATTGGCCTAACTTCTTGTGTTAATGGGACGTTATTCTTCAAGGAATGTTTGTCACTTTACCCGATCTAAAATATTTAAAAACGTGACAACCCGAAAAAAATTTTATAAATAAAAAATAATTTTTATTTTTAAAGTCTTATGTTTTCAAATAGTATTACAAAGACAATGTCAAATACACATAATCGCTAATGGGATATAATGTTTATTCTCTCTGACAATTTATAAATGACAATAGATTTATAAATAGAAGAATCAGAATCAGATATAATTATTAGATAAGGTTAGGAGAATCTAGCTGCGTTCACACTAGTCAAGAAGATTTTTATCTATAAGCCACAATAGGCTACACCCACATACTATAGATAAACCAAAAGAGCTCTCTTAAAAAAAAAAAAAAAAAAAAAAAAAAAAAAAAAAAAAAAAAAAAACTGTAAGCCTTCATAGTTCATAATTAAAGAATTCTCTCTTTACAACGTAGTTCCTTAAGCGGCTTGCTATCAAGCCGTGCTGACAACAAGCCACGTTGGATCGTCTAATCTCCGCTTTCGGGGTTTTTAATCAACGTCCAGGACCAGATCTCACCCGAAGTGCGTCGACCTAATTTCGGTAAAAACAGGGCATGATGAGACAAAAGTTCGAAAGTCTTGTAACCTTTAGTATGTTATTTGAAGTAGACAACCTTTGAATAGCCCAATAATGTAAAATTAATAGAAAAAGAAAATAATATTCAAATATGTGAACAAGTTCGAATTAACAAGCAATTTATTTTCACATACACAAATTATGGTAAATGAAAAATGTTATTGATGAATCCTCGTGACAATGATACAAAGTGAAAAATATATGATAATTTCATTGTAATATCACCATACGAATAAAGCAGAAATTTAGCCACATTGTCTATTATGAGTCACCTACAAGCTGAATCATGCAGGATTTTGTCTACTACACTTCCCCGTTAACGGAAAAAGCTTTAATGATTCTCCACGATATTGTCTGTTATAACTCACTAATACACGGATATCTGTAAAACGAAATTGACTTTATCATGAAAACTTAGACAATTATTTTAGAAACTCGGGTATGACACCAACGAAAATTTATCGTCAGTCATCAATGATTTACCATTACCAGCGTTTGTCACGTTCGCCAACGGAGATATGTCCACACTGAGAATTATGATAAGACTTCGATTTTTTATTATATATATATATATATATATATATATATATATATATATATATTTTTAAATTTGTATAATTCATTTCTTAACACTAATTTCACACAATTACACTTTTTGTTTGAACTTATGTATATTTTTTTTAACGTTTTTTTTACATTTAATCACTTTTTCATAATTCGTGTCTTTAGTTTTGTTGAATTAAATCCTATTTCACATTTAAGGGGAAAAGCTATACGCTTATGAATATTAAATGGTCTCATATGTGTAGAAAAACATAGAACGTACAGCGTTACCCCTTAGATATGAGGCATTTATAAATTTTAATCACTTTTCCACTTGCTCATCGGACACAGTAGAGTTTTAGAAATTTTATAACACTTTATAATAAATAAGCCAGAATAAGACGAATTTGGGACTTTCCTCTTTGTACACTTTCCTCTAAAATCTATAACATAATTTTCAATAGAGACAATCATAATCTGAGTTCTCGAAATAACCTTACAACTCATCCGTGTTGCATTGGGTGTTATATTAAAAAAAAAACGGTTTTCGTGGTTAATTTTTAACAAAAATAAGTATAATGTACGTATTGGACTACAAATTGATTGGGTCCGGTTTTTTTTTTGGCTTAAAAAATAATAAATTAACAATTGTATGAAAATAAGAATTTATTAAGTCACTGTCTACATCTTTCCCCCACCAATAAGTCAATTATCGAATCCCGTCTCGTCTTTTAAGGTAATTTTGAAGCCGATTTTATACTTCTCCAAACGAAGTGTTTCTGTGACACGCCAAAAGTTATTGTATTCGTCGAAACAGCCAATTCTCAAACGGAAAAATGTATAGACGAATAGGCGGGTGCGGTATTTCATCGTACCTAGAAATTGTTTAGCTTTTATGACGTGCGGACGAACGCTGACATGCAAAAGAATAACTTAATCATGTCTGTCTTTATATTCCGGTCATTTTTCTCATAATGTATGTTCAAACGTAGTAATTGCAGTATGCTCTGATTACTGAGTTTAACAATACAGCAGTGTCTCCTTGATCCCACCAAGAGTGCAAAATTGTATTATCAATACTAAAACAAAGCAAGTTTTAGAGCAAATTCTGTTGTCTTAGTTTCGAAGCTCAAAAACCTTTTGGAGTGTTTGAGGCCATTAGTGTCTTTCCAATGTTCCCTCACAATGGATACTGACATTTTTTTCATCTCCCATTTCAAGAGAGTCCTGTTGAAGCCAAAGGATAGAGTGTGTGCAGTAAAAGTCCGCACAGACCCCTTTTATCATAGACGTCTGACATCTCCCTTTGCCGTTTATCTTGTTCCAGCCAGAGTAACCTGATTCTGAGTAGCCAGGTTGTCAAACGCGTTGTGACATTTTGGTGTTACTCTAGTCGTAAAAGTATAACTGCTGAGGGCTTCTATTAAAAAACGAATTTCAGCATAAGTTTCATAAACTTTGGAAATATTATTATAAAGTTGTGTGTTAACTTTTATAAAACAGGAATTACAAGACGGGCCAAACAGCATAAAGAAAAAATAAAAATAATTAAAATACTAAGATTCATTTTGCACGAGCATCAGGACGAAAATTTTAATTGAATTCACAAAAAAGTTCCTCAGTAAACAACACCAATAGCAAAACTAAATTTAAAAAAAAAAATACAAATTATTGATTTTTATGTCTCGAAATAGAGTCCCCGCAAAAAAATGGAAAATAAGAAGGTAGCAAATAGAGGATTTAAACAACAACAACAAGAACTGTAATCAGTGAAAATTTGAATAGAATTTATAATTTTCGTACTTCTACTTCCACTACTACTGCTACTTTGTCTTCTCTTGCTAATAACAATGGCATGACATTTAAACGACAAACACCACAAAAAAATTTTAAAACGAAATGTAAAATATATATATATATATATATATATATATATATATATATATATATATATATATATATATATATATATACTTCATTTTTTAAAATTACAATAGAAAAGGGATTAAAATATAAAAAATGGCCACAAAAAAACGATATTTGAGCTTTTTTTTTAACGAAAAAAGCACCACCCTAAAAAAGGATATTACATATTTAAACAAAACAGAAAAAAATGCAATTACCTTTGTCAAAAAAAAGGTTCTCAATTATCATAAAAAATGTTTTTTTTTTTAGGCATAAAAAGGCTAAAAATTTTTACTTATTGTACTTACACCAACACAGTGCTACATACTGGTAGTCAAAGAGAGAGTATCAGGCAGAATCATATAATAAAAAATGTAACGGTGCACCGTATTGTATTAACCAGATAGCACCGTGTCTCTCTCTCACACACACATACACAAACAAACAAACATTCTTACAGGCTTTCAAAAATGAGAGAGTTGGGGAAAATATTTTTACCAGACATTTTCATAATCGAACACTTTTTTCATATTTTTTTCTTTTTTTCTATTATTTTAGATTGTTTCATAATTATCTTCGTATTTATAAAAAAACTAATTGTTCAATATTTTTTTATTTCTATAATTTAGTTCACACTTTAATTTGCAAAAACCTTAATTTTTTTAATTTATAAATTTTTCAGCATGTTGCTGCTGCTACTACTTTCAACCAAAAAAGAAAATTCTTATTTGTCTACTGTCAAATAATTCGGAAAAGAGCATAGAAAACAAGCCCACACATTTACAATGTAATAGCCAAAATAGATACAAGTATATTATGTAGAGAGAGCATAAAATGTCACTCTCTCTCTATTCCTATCTCTTTTATTTCCATCTCCTGCTTTTTGTTATATTTTGTACATATTAACAAAAGGATAAGCACTATAATTGAGAACGGAGAACGGTTGGAATAAGAGGATACTGTCAAGATTATGTTTTACTGTAGCAAAACAAAAATTAAAGGGAAATTCACCATAAAACAAGTGTCAGAAAAAAACTGACACAAACACACACATACAAGCGCACATACATCCATAAAAAAACTACACAATTATTGGTGACATTTAGAGAGAAAAATAAAAAGGATAAAATTGCAAGAGAGTTGCCAGTATGAAAGTTTAATATATATATTTAAAAAAATCGCTAAAATGGAAAAAGCAAATAAAAATCAAAAAAAAAATAGCCACATCCACTGTACTCGCCAGGTTTGGCTCCCAGCGACTACTGACCGTTCGCAGACCTTAAAAAAATTGCTTGCTGGGAAGAAATTTCGCACGAATAAAGAGGTTATCGGCCTATTTTAAGTCAAAAGATAAATCGTTCTACAAATGTGGTATTGAAATGTTAGAGCGGCGCTGGAATGATTGCATTGCTATTGATGGATATTACGTTGATGAATGAAACTAGTTTTGAACAAAAAAAAAAGTATTTTATTTGTTGGGTCCGTGATTTTTTAGCCCATGTGTTAGGAATTAGATCTTTAAACTTTGATTGCACAGTGCGATAAAAAAGAACGAAGTTGAAATAAATGAGAAATGATACTACTTTCCTGATAGGCTCTACCGAGTAAAACAAGAAATTGTTTTTTTGGAATTTTCGCAACACCTCCAAAATCTCGAGTTACGAGTAGAATATCGGTTTTTCTTTTATGCACTTATAAACTAATAACTTAGCTGAATATTAACCGATTTGAATCGAAACGTATCCCAAAATATTTACTTAATAACCTTAACGAAACTATAAAATATAGAAGTTATTCAACGAAATATTAATTTGTTGCTTTCGTTTTGAACATCTTAATTTGAAGACTGCGATTGTTTTTGTCGATATTTGAAGAATCGTTGAGAGCAAGTAATATATTCTTTAGCATAAATTACCGAAAATTTTTTTTTAAATGATGTACTTTCGGAAATAAACGAAATTATTAGTTTTTATTGGATTTCTTACTTTTGTTTCGAACGACACTATGTCACATGTATGATTATTGTAAAAGTTGTTTAGATGAGGAAAGAATCGGTTCAACATTTTCTATGTGGCATAATTTTCTTCTTGTACACCATTTTTGATACGTAAAAAATAGAGTACCTCTCGTGTTTGTTGTATAACTTTAGTTGTGGATTTATTATTATTATCATTATCATCATTATCATTATTATTATCATTATCATCATTATCATTATTATTATCATTATTATTATCATTATTATTATCATTATTATTATCATTATTATTATCATTATTATTATCATTATTATCATCATTATTATTATCATTATTATCATCATTATTATTATCATTATTATCATCATTATTATTATCATTATTATTATCATTATTATCATCATTATTATTATCATTATTATTATCATTATTATTATCATTATTATTATCATTATTATTATCATTATTATTATCATTATTATTATCATTATTATTATCATTATTATTATCATTATTATTATCATTATTATTATCATTATTATTATCATTATTATTATCATTATTATTATCATTATTATTATCATTATTATTATCATTATTATTATCATTATTATTATCATTATTATTATCATTATTATTATCATTATTATTATCATTATTATTATCATTATTATTATCATTATTATTATCATTATTATTATCATTATTATTATCATTATTATTATCATTATTATTATCATTATTATTATCATTATTATTATCATTATTATTATCATTATTATTATCATTATTATTATCATTATTATTATCATTATTATTATCATTATTATTATCATTATTATTATCATTATTATTATTATTATTATTATTATTATTATTATTATTATTATTATTATTATTATTATTATTATTATTATTATTATTATTATTATTATTATTATTATTATTATTATTATTATTATTATTATTATTATTATTATTATTATTATTATTATTATTATTATTATTATTATTATTATTATTATTATTATTATTATTATTATTATTATTATTATTATTATTATTATTATTATTATTATTATTATTATTATTATTATTATTATTATTATTATTATTATTATTATTATTATTATTATTATTATTATTATTATTATTATTATTATTATTATTATTATTATTATTATTATTATTATTATTATTATTATTATTATTATTATTATTATTATTATTATTATTATTATTATTATTATTATTATTATTATTATTATTATTATTATTATTATTATTATTATTATTATTATTATTATTATTATTATTATTATTATTATTATTATTATTATTATTATTATTATTATTATTATTATTATTATTATTATTATTATTATTATTATTATTATTATTATTATTATTATTATTATTATTATTATTATTATTATTATTATTATTATTATTATTATTATTATTATTATTATTATTATTATTATTATTATTATTATTATTATTATTATTATTATTATTATTATTATTATTATTATTATTATTATTATTATTATTATTATTATTATTATTATTATTATTATTATTATTATTATTATTATTATTATTATTATTATTATTATTATTATTATTATTATTATTATTATTATTATTATTATTATTATTATTATTATTATTATTATTATTATTATTATTATTATTATTATTATTATTATTATTATTATTATTATTATTATTATTATTATTATTATTATTATTATTATTATTATTATTATTATTATTATTATTATTATTATTATTATTATTATTATTATTATTATTATTATTATTATTATTATTATTATTATTATTATTATTATTATTATTATTATTATTATTATTATTATTATTATTATTATTATTATTATTATTATTATTATTATTATTATTATTATTATTATTATTATTATTATTATTATTATTATTATTATTATTATTATTATTATTATTATTATTATTATTATTATTATTATTATTATTATTATTATTATTATTATTATTATTATTATTATTATTATTATTATTATTATTATTATTATTATTATTATTATTATTATTATTATTATTATTATTATTATTATTATTATTATTATTATTATTATTATTATTATTATTATTATTATTATTATTATTATTATTATTATTATTATTATTATTATTATTATTATTATTATTATTATTATTATTATTATTATTATTATTATTATTATTATTATTATTATTATTATTATTATTATTATTATTATTATTATTATTATTATTATTATTATTATTATTATTATTATTATTATTATTATTATTATTATTATTATTATTATTATTATTATTATTATTATTATTATTATTATTATTATTATTATTATTATTATTATTATTATTATTATTATTATTATTATTATTATTATTATTATTATTATTATTATTATTATTATTATTATTATTATTATTATTATTATTATTATTATTATTATTATTATTATTATTATTATTATTATTATTATTATTATTATTATTATTATTATTATTATTATTATTATTATTATTATTATTATTATTATTATTATTATTATTATTATTATTATTATTATTATTATTATTATTATTATTATTATTATTATTATTATTATTATTATTATTATTATTATTATTATTATTATTATTATTATTATTATTATTATTATTATTATTATTATTATTATTATTATTATTATTATTATTATTATTATTATTATTATTATTATTCTAATTTTTTAAAAAAGTATACAATTTAAATACATCGTATTTTAAAAGACTGAATGAAATAGAGGTTAAATTTTAGGGAATAAGGTTGCACACTTTATCTTGACACTCACAGTATGTATTTATGTGAGGAGCTACGAGAAAGCATGAAACGGTTCGTTTATTATTTTTTATTTTATGTTTAATATTGCGACCAATTTCTTCATTGCAAAGTAGATATACTTGTGTAGACGAATGCGCAACAGAAGGCCATGGCCGATTTGACTAAAAACTTAAGCCTCAACTACCAGTACAATTAAAAATGGGGTTGTTAGTAACAATTTCAGATGTGCAAATATTAACATAAAAACATGATTACCATATTTGACTGTGCAAGGTGGTAAAATTGGCCGGACTGAGTTGGCTGACTGTCGGCGTGGGAGGGGAATTGAGGACTGGAGGCATGTACTGACTTCGTGCCCGGACTATGATGACGTTAGGGAGTAGATAGTATGGGTATCACTCATACTGGGGGGTGTGGGATTTCAGTAGGGTATTGTTGGACGATCGTACTTATGGTAGGCTGGGCGTTTTTGCCCTTGAGGTGTTTAGGCGTAGAAGGACGGCACTGTTAGTGGAGGTTGAACCAGCATCACCATCTTACCGGTCTCCTGGCTAGCCTTTTCTAGCTCGGTTTCCCGGGGGTGTGCTGCCAGTTGGTGTTTTATGCTGCTTGTTTTTATTGTTTGCTGTTTGCTGCTTCCTGTTTTGCTGTTTGCGTTCTTGTTCGTAGCTCTCGACCATGGGTGTGTTGTTTGCTGCTTGCTGTTTGCGGTCTTGTTCGTAGCTCTCGACCATGGGTGTGTTGTTTGCTGCTTGCCGTTTGCTGCTTCCTTCTTTGCTGTTTGCGGCTTAATTCGTAGCTGTCGATTTTGGGTGTCGTGTATTGTACTGGTCTATCCTTGACTGGTTGTGTTCTTGTTTTGTGTATTGTTTCCGTGGCGCACGATATAACTTTGAGTTCTCCCGTGAGGGTGGCTCCATTTATTGTTGTGTTGTTTGAGTGTTTCTTGTTTGTTGTTTACCATCATAATGGTCACCAGTCCGGAGTCGTTTGGGACTTACACTGGTAGTAGTATTTATACTACGAGGCCTGACCGGAGGCTTAATTCTTGTACCACGTGTGTTGGGTCCCAGGAATTTCGGTTCTTGCCCGACTATGGTGAGGCCCCCTTGCGGGAGCAACGTGGTGGCTGTGGTTTAAACCCAAATCGCGGGAAGAGCTCTGCTGGCTCGGTGTGGAGTTACATTTTAACCGGGTGCCGTGACCCATAGATCGGTAGGAGTTTAGATAGTCTCCGGCACCTCACCAACGTGTGGGGTTATGTCCAAATAACATGGTTTTGAATTGGTACTCATTAGTGCTTCTTATCATAGCTGGGTGCGTTGGTGGACTCATTGTATTCACTCGTGCTTTGGCACAGTGAGGTAACATCCTAGGGCAGGTACTCGCGTTAAACCACCGACTTAATGTCAGTCAGTAACTGGTAAAGATTGGATAAGGGGGCATGTCACCTTCCATTCAGACTTAAATATTGAACTTAGTACATGTGAACAATATCAACAATTAAAGCTTTGTTATCTATCCAAATCGGCCAAAAGGTGGGAATTACAGAAAGCACACTGGATAAAATCTCTCCATCTTTCCTAAAGGAACAAATGATTGGATTTTGACCGAAAGGGGACATAATGAACAAAAGGTTAAAAAATTTAACTAAGATAGCATTTAAGGTTATAATTAAGGTGGGGGTACTTATACTTTGAAATATATTCTGAAAAGTAAATACATATGTTATAAATCAGCTCACGAACACATTTTATATACATATGTAAACCACATATGTTTAAACCACATTTATAAAAAACCAATTTTTATTGCATAATCTTGCGTTTATTATCATTAAAAATTATTTTAAAAAATTAATTTTTTATTACGTGTTTTCCTACTTCCTGTCTAAATTAGCTACATGATGCTGTTTACTCTGCCTTTAAATTTAATCACGTAAGTATGTTTACATACTAATTGTAGGTATAGTATACAACGTCGGCTATTTAAATTATTGTATAAAAAAATAACAATTTGCACAAAAAATAAAATAAAAACAGGAGAAAAAATTGCTTTTTTTATTATTTAAATATTTCTCAATATATTTTATGTTTTACATACATATAAAACATTTAAATACGCAAAAAAATAAACAAAATGTATAATTTTTTACTTTATATTATCTTTATCATCATCATCGCTTTTACCAACAAGTATAATCGATTTTTGTTCTCATTTGCAAAAATTTTACTACTACTACAACAACAACAACAACAACAACCAAAAACATCAAACATTTTCTTATACATACAATCGTACATACCCATACATACTCTTCAAGTACAGTTTCGCTCACTCACTACTCTTAAAAAGTGTAACATTTTAATGTGACGCGTTTTATTTTAATTTCTGTTTTATATGTGTATCAAATACCAACAACAACAGCAGCAATATTTAAAATTTTACCTCGTTTATTATTGTTATATATGTACATACACGTGCATACGTACTCGTAAATATTTATATCTACGTATGCATGTAGGTAAAAGAGTAGTATAATAAAGATGATATATGCTAACTTAAAATTACAAATTCAGATAATACCATACATGTATGTACGTATGTATGTTAGTACATACAGGGTATGTAAAGATTTTTAGTTTCTCTTTTTTCATTATTTTTGCATACAACCAATACAATTATTTATTGCATTATCTAATTGGGTGTTGTGTTTGTATAATGTAAAATAAATCACTCAACGGAAGACCAAATGAAATGGCAACAAGCACTGTTTATGGGAAATAGAAATATTTTAGTTGATTGACAAATAATAGAAATTAAATAAAAATAATTATTAAAAACAAATTACTTTTAGACTTCTTTATTCTTCTAAGAAGTATTTCAATTAAATGCTCGGCAAAAAAAAAACGTAAAATCTTCAGCCAAATTTATACATACAGTGACGATCTTAATTATTGACATAGTAAGCTCTTTCAACTTCATGGGTGATTCAATGGTCTTATTAAAGAGATTTTTGATGAACTATTGTAATATATTTACTAGATAGAGTGATAAATTTCCTACAAAATTCACTATGCTTCATTCCAAATTTCTTTATATATTATTTACTAATAAAGAAACAAGAAACAAAAATACCAAATTTCGCTGAACATAATTAATCTATCACTAAGCTACATTCTCAAAATTTTATGAACCTATCAATTTTTTTTTTTTTTTTCGAAAAAAGACATTTAGTTCACTTCTTAATTGAAGAGTTTTCATGTACCAGAGTAAAAAAGTAATTGTGGCTTAAATTAAACCAATGTTAATAGTTTTGACCAAAAATGGGTACCAAGCAGAGGAAAAAAACAGAATCCCAACGAAAAATTATACTATATCAGCGCAATCCAGACAAATCTTACGTTAAGATTGTATAAATAATGGGTAGAAGTCGGATTACCATTCGAAGCATTGTGCAGTGTTTCAAAGGAGTCTTATCCTTCGAAAGTATATAAAGGCAGGTGTAAGTCTTTAAGCAGCCCCAATTGCAGCTAGATAGTCAGAAAAGGCAAATTGATTCTGAAAATGGCCTCAACACTGATCTCTGCTGAGATTAGACAATAGTTTAGAAAAGAATTATTAAACCATATAATATATAATTATATTGTATAAAACAATAATTATAATTATATATAATCATTTACATAAAATAATTATATATAATATTATATATAATCATTTATATAAAATAATTATAATTATTTATATAAAATAATTATATAAACAATATATAGTTATATTGTAGATATACGAAAACCTTTTATTCATTAGTGAACCAAAAGAACTGTTTAGCAAAAGCTAAAGGGCTTATGCTAATAAAAATAGTAGTTCGGAGGCAAACTGATATTTTTAGATGAAAGCAAGTTCTCTTTCTAAGACGATAATAACTAAAGCATTCGACTCACATTAAGCGTATGGGGCTATATAATACAACATATTTAACGTTCTAGCTCATCCACCACAATCGCCAGATCTAAGTCCGATCAAGAATTTATAGGAAGATTTGGATAGGCGACAATAACCAAAATAACCAAAATTATGAGATGAACATAATATTATGTATCGAAACAGCGGTCACCAAAAAAACTGGATACAGTTATAAAACAAAAAGAATTAACAACCTAATATTAATTTTCGATAAATAAGTATGTAATCAATATCTTATGGTTTCTAATTAATCTGCCAATAATTTTGATTAGTGAATTTTTTTTCCTTATTAATAAATAATATAAAAAATTTTGGAATAAATAGTAAATATATGTATGAGTTTATCAATAATCTCTTTAATAAGACCATTAAATCACCCATGAAATTGAAAGAACAATAATTATGTTCGTCACTATACCTATTGTATTTTTTCAAGTAAATAATCATAAATACGAATTTTCAATGAAATTCCACAAACAATTGTATAAATAACCCGTAAAAAAAATAAATAGAAACTATTGTATGCATATAACATAGATAATTAACCGTAATTTGTGATATGTATTATAGAAAACAATTCAATTAAAAATAAAAATACTGAGTACAAAAAAGGCAACATATAGGAAGAAAAACAATAAATAAAAACACATGTGTACGATGACTACCGACTCTGACATTCATTCACACTAGAAATGTCAACAGCCAGTTAGTTACTTTTATAAACTATAATAGCACATATCCAATGGGAGACAGAAAAAAACTAAAACAAATTTAATTATTAAATTGTTAAAAAATATACTTACACAGTCTCAAAGTTAGAAAATAAAAACAAACGCACAAATTAATACTGGCAAGTATTAAAAAATATGTCAGACATATTGTAGGCTTTATTACTTAAAGAAGCTATCCCGCAAGGAAACAAAGAAAAACCAGATTGCGAATATTAGCGATTTATTGCAAACAATTTGGCTATATTTATTACACCATATTATTCGTATTGTCAGTAATGCTTTTTTTAAGTGAAGATGGACAATTCATTAAAATTAATCAAAACATAATTTTACACAAAAGTATAAAAAATATTATATTTTCGTTTAGACAATATGACTGAACTGAATTAGCTAAAAATGATTAAATTTATATCTTAAAAAGTATCTCTTTTGTGGCACTTTTAGAAAAAAATTAGTAATTGGTTTTTTATAAAAAAGCAAACATAGATGATTAAAAATTTATGTTAAAAACTTAAAAACGTAGCTTAAAAGCGCTAAAAAAATGAAGTTTTTTTGTTTATTTCTTATAATATACAATACGATATTGTATATTATTATTATTCTCTTTTTAGCTTTTGCAATATTTCGTACATGAATTCATTAATGAGTTCATTTACCTTCTATTGGACGCTTAAAGAAAAATAATTTTACGTAAGATTAAAAAGAGAGCAATTATATACATATACAAAAAAAGCAAAATGTCATAAAAAGTTAATAGGAGGTAGACTTAATTTCTTTTCTTTTATGTAAATGTTTTTTTTTATCTCTGGATTAATGGATAAAACAAAGTTGTTAAATTTTGGATAATACCAATCCAATGCATTCCGAAAAAGTCACTGTTTGGGCTGGCAACGTCATTGCTCTATATTTGAGAGCGACTTAGGCCAAGCCATCATTATCAACGGCGAGTGCTACAGATATTTAATTACCAATTTCTTTTTGCTTGAATTGGATGATATGGACAACAAGACTCCGGTACGTGACACTTAGTTCTTGCTACATCGGACATTTAGCAATATTGATCTGAGGGCATGATTAATTAAAAATTCAATATATCGAATACACGTCAACTCCTCATTTGCATGATGTTATATTCTATAGAAAAGGCTTCGATAGCCTTTTCACACGAATAGAAATTTTATTATTTCATACACTCATATAAAGCGTTTAATAAAAGTAGCTTTAATTTCATATACATATACATAAGTACAAGTTCATACACATATACATAATATATATGTATGTATGCGTGTGTGCACATTAACATTGCTGTTATGTCGTGCTCTTTTTACACTTATAAAAATTGACGTTTTGCTTGAGTTTATCTGCGTCAAAATGTCACCACCTACATTAGCATACTTCACAACAACACATACTTACACATACTGTGCTATCGTATTTAGATAATTTCGCATCATCGTAAAGAACGACTACAACAACGCTTAAGCAGCCATGTTTAAAAAAATATATATATTTTTACTCAAACGCAGTGTGGTCAATGCTGTATTTTTTATGCCGCTAAAAGCCCTAATAGTCGGGTAAGCATGGTTGACCAAAATTTTCTTTATGTGCGTTAAAATATAAAAATATGGCTGGTGTTGTTGTTATTGTTCTGTAGCGGCTCATAGTTGTATTGTTCGCGTTCATTTGTCGGGAGCGCCTTATATGTCGAGTTCAAAGAAGGAAACCGACTGAATAAGCTGCGTCCAATTATTCCGGTTTGAGATGCTTAGCCGAGCAGGTGAAGGGAAGCACCGTGTGAACGTCGCTTTTTCCGCTTGCTGGACAGGTGTTTTGAACCATACTATCGATCCGCACCCAATAGGTATTGCGCCGGCTGCTGTACCCTGAACTTGAATGCGCCAAAAAATTGCCTCTGCTACTGCATTAGTGTCCTGGGTGATAGGCCTCCTGGTTTAGTGGCTGTCTTTTGTAGCGTTGGAATTTTCTCTCGAGGTCACTAAGATATCTTCATGCATCTAAACAAATACTGCATCGACAGCATTTTGTTATGTGGATGCACTGGGAAGACTTTCGACTCCACACGTAAATGGTCAACACTGCCACCTCATAGCTGACCACTGGCCTATTGCGTTGTAGGTGATCAACAAGGTTTCCTTATCTGATTCCCAAGTGCTCCGGCAAGACTTGAACACCTTGTTTCTATTACTAATCATACCGCAGTTAGCTGCGACGAACGTAGAAGCTGTTGAACGTGACCCCTAGGATCTTGGAGTAGTTGATGGTCGGAATTGTTGTACCATCGACCCGTACATTCAAATGCGGATTTATCTCCGCGGTCAATGCGTTGAACAGTGTGGCTGCAGATTTAGTGGGTGAAATACGCTGATTTTTAAATTAGAAGAACGCCACAAGTTCGTTCAGGTACACATTCAGCCTTTCACAAATGTCATCGACGATGGGGCTTGATGCCACAAATAAACTGTCATCCGCATATGTGACAATTTCAGTGTCATCTGGCGGCCGTGGAATATCAGAAAAGGAGAGATTGAACAATTCCGAAGGTATCACCCCTCCCTGGGGGACTACCTGGGAGTTCTCCTGGCTTAGGTTGTTTGTGACATTTTGTTTTCTTTTCATGCGCACCAAAAAAAAAGTTTGTCAATTCTTACTCAAATTTTTATGTTGGTTGTGTGTGATCATTTTTTATCTTTTAACGCACAAAAGCATAAATACTTGACCAACAATTTTATCATGTTTCAGCGGCATTAACCACCATAATTTAGAGGCATTACAGACAATCAAATCGCCTGCCCAACATTTATGTTAGTGATTGTTAAAAAATAAAAAGTTGTTACACATAACCTATGCGTATGTAATCATAATTATATTTTTTAACGCTCACAACAAACATAACGGTTGGTCAAACAATTTGATAATCTGTTATAGCCTTTACAGTTTTGGATCACTGTAAATCTTTTCAGTTTTCTTAAATTAAAGAACGTTTAAAAGAATGAAATGATTACATTTACAGAAAAGGAAGTACCTTGATGATTGGTAAAACTATTAGTATAAGCGTATGATATTCGAGACGGATTACTTTGAGGGGAAAAAATATTGATAATTTTTTTCCTATTTTTCAAACAATCCACGTACATAGGTATAGAGAATTTTTTTTATATTAATTTTCACGATTGTATAAGTGATGCAGTAGCAACATAAAATTTTTTTATTCAATTCCATGCCAATTCGTTCAGTCTCTTTATATAAGTCGTCCGTCAGTCATTTATCCCATTTTTTTATTTTTTTATTTTATCTATCTTTGAATAATAAGAACAACGACAAAATAAATCGAAACAAAAGCAATAAGCAAGAAACCCATAAAAAGTGGTGTAGATAGAAGATGGGCATAAAAAAATGTGTGCGAAAGAGGGGAAAGAAATATTTGCTGCTCTACAAAAATCATTCAAAATCCAATTATTTATTTATTATTGTAATTGTTGTTGTTGCATAGACCCCGTTGTATGTGGTTGTTGTTGTCATTTGTATTTTTCTTTATAATGTATGTATGGTTGCCACCGTTCCTTAAATACATAAACTTTGTTTTTGTTACTTTTTGTATGGATGTTGTTGTATTGTTTTTGTTGTTGTTTTGGGTTGTGTTTTTCTTTTTGGGTTATTGTTGCTGTTATTGTGTATTAAATGTTAATTTTTTTATATAAATACATACATGCATGCTTATTTTACCCAACTGTACTTATTATATTCTTTTATTTTTCGTCTTTCATATAATTTTAGTTGTTTGTTCGTTTTTTATACATACAATACATATAAATGGCAATAATAATTATTATTGTTATTGTATTTGTTTATATTTCTATTTCTATAAATTTGTAGCTGTTAAATTTCTCATCTGTGGTGTGCAAAAATATATTTAATTTCACCATCATTAACTCTATTACCAACGATTCAACATTGCCACTATACCACTACGGCAATTAAATTGCAAATGTTGGCATTTTTCTTAAAAGCAATCAAACAAAATAAATATCTTTTAATACCTACCTAGTGTAACTGAAGAAATTTTGAACCAAATATTTTTTTCTTTTAAACTTTTTTAAATAGGCCAATAATAACTATTACTTCTTCATCAAATTTCACCCACCAATTTAATTTAAAATAATTATATTTGGTACCACTTTTAATCTATTAAATACATTTTCATTGCTATTTTATTTATTTTAACAAAGATTTTGAAAACCATAAAATATATAAAAAATTTGGGATAGGTCAGTAGTGTTAATGTAGGTGGCCTTGAAAAACAGCAAAAATATGTATATGCATGACAAACAACAACAAATAACATTAAAAAAGTTTGCAAAAAAATAGGATATATTTCATTTCAATTTCGAAAACGATTTGATAATTTTTAATAAGAAATTAAACTGTTATTGAAATAAAATATAAAAGATAATTCATGTTGATTTTAAAGTAGACAACGTTTAATTCTGTCGTTGCTATTAAAACACAACGCAGGCGTCGTTAACGTTGAGTTTATGCGAATAACAACAACAACCATAGCCACCGCAAACAACAATGACTTGGCAAACAATAAAACTGCCTCGTTAAGAGAACAGAGAGATCAATGTTGATAATTCGTGTTTTTTTAATATTGGGCTGTTTCTTGTATCTAGCGTTTAGTTTTTAAAGTAAAATTTTTGAACATTTATAATTACTTGTAAGGTGAAGCTTTTTAAAAAAATAATAAATAAATAAAGATAATACGATAAAAAATAAACCCGAATAAAGTGTGTAAACGATTTTACAATTAAAACTCTATAGGCTTGTGGTATTTTCGACTTTATAAGTGACAACTTTTATTTAAATTAATTTGGAATTGTTTTAAACATTTTTTTATAACTTTATAGACAACTATTTTTTTAATTGTGTCAATTGAAGATTGTTTTATTGTTATCTTTATGTAATTTGCATTAAGTTAGCCAATACTATTACAAATACAAAGAACGACTTTATTTAATTTGCGTTTTTTAAAACGAAAAGTTAACTAACTCTATTAAGAAATAAAATATACAAGAACACTCAATAAAAAAGAGAGCGAATGAGATATAGCTGAGAGAGGCAAAATAAAATAAAAGAAAATGCCAAACAACAAGTGAGCAAGAAGAAAAAAGGAATAAAACAAAACAAAAAATACAGAAAATAAAAGCACAGATAAAAATTAACTGTAAAAAGAAAGTAAGAAAAAAATTAAAACATGCCGGAATCATATATAAAAGTAAATAAAAAAAAATATAAACAAAAACTAAAAAAAAAAAAACAATATCACGTGCTGAGACTCGCCAGACTTTTTCAGTATTAAACTACAAAACAACAACAAAAACAATAATAATAATAAAAGTATACAAACTATACTAGACAGACGACAGACAGACTTGTATTATGTGTACATATTTGTGTACATTGTTGCTGTTGTTGTTGAAAATGAGTCGACGATTACAACAACAAAAATAACAACAACCACAACAAGAGCTAGACAGACAACATACAGACAAAAAGTCAGACAGTCAGTGTACGATATACACAGGTACATATGTACATACGTACATATATACACATACATAGACATTATAGTAGCTTTTTTAAAAAAGATATCAAGCCTTTTAAGAAAATAGTGAGTTGTTTTATTTTTATTTCACTTTTTTTTGCTTACAGTGTTGTACAATTTTTGCACAAGTTTTAAAGTGAAACATAAAAAAATGATTTTTAAGATAGCAATTAAAGCAAGTGAAGAAATAGACAGCAGTCATATATAAACTAGAAAAAATATAGGCATCACTGTAATTTAAATGTTTTTTGTGTGGTTATTTGTGCAATAAACACAAACATGCAATAACAATTAAGAAGGCATTCACACACACACAAATTGATACTAATCATTTTTATTGAGTATACTATTTTATACGTACAAATGCTAAGACATTAAGTAAAAACGAAGAATAAACTCAAACAACTACACGAACGAATAAACAAACGTACTTAATAAAAGGAAATTCCGTTAAAATAAAATGTCAAACATAACGCAGCCAATACTGCTTTTAGATAAGAGGTGTTGGTGGGCAACTGACAGTCAAGTCAAAATTAAACAGTAATAATAAATAATACAGTCAAGGCAGTTGAAAAAGAATTATTTCTATGAATAATTCTTAAGTAAATTTGTATGTATGTATATAAATCAAGTTTTTTGGTTAATTAAAAAAGCTATACAAATTAATTAATGGTTAATTAAAAAGCTTAAAAATAATTTTAAGAAATAATAAAAAAGTAGTTAAAATCAAGCTTTGTAAAAACATAACGACGGCTTAGTTAAGTATTCGAATAAAAAGATAATTTTTGAGCTTTTTTATTTTTAGGTCATTTTTCTATACCAATGCTTTGGTTCTTAGGAGGAGAAAACAACGCAAACATATAGAAAAACAACTTAAACAAGGCCGGTATTATTTGCCACCATGTTTGGATGGGTGTTTCTTATTTGTATGTGTAGGTATGACTAACTAAACGAGTGTTTTTAGTAAATAAAAGAGGTTGGCTTTTAAATAAATAAGCAATCGTTAATTGTACGCTTATTACTTCTTTAATTATAGAAAAATAGAACAAAAAATATTAAAATGTCTCTCGTAAAAATTATTACATACAAATATGTACATACATAGACTTCGTAAAAAAAGAAAAAAAAATCGTGCAACAATAAATCATATAAAAAAGTACAGTTGGCTGATTTTTCTTTTCTACCACTTTACTTTGGGAGGAAGGAAAAGTACTTTACAACTACCTCTGTATAACCAAGGAAAATAGGAAAAAAAGTATAATAAAAATTTTGAGTAGCACAAGCTGCAAACAGAGCAACAACAGTGTTGACAATTAAACTTTGTTGTAGAAAAGTTAAAAAATTAATACATAATAACTTCTTAAAATAATGAAAATAAGAACAAAAAGTTAATTTCGGACAAGCACGAACGACAATATAACACCCTATACTATAATGTACATTTTCGAATAAGTGAAAAATTCTATTGTCCACTACCAAAATATATGTACATATGTACTCCTATCAACACCACGTTTTAGTATATATTAGCAGGAGTACACAGCATTTATATTTGTTGTGTACAAACCTAGAAATTTGAATAAAATTGCGTTTATATCATTTTCTATGTGCAAAGTAATCAACACTGTTTGACAATGTACAACGAGAAATATGAAAAGAAAAACAAGGGAAAACAAAAACTAAGTAAAAGTAATCGTATTTTTTTATATAGGTACACAAACATACAATCGTCAATAGTCGTTGTCGTACTTCTCTCATCATCATCATCATCGTCGGTCGTAGTTTTTAGCTGTTATTGTTGTTGTTGGTGTTATTATGATTATTAAAAACTTATTGTGGTTGTTGTTGGCATAATCAATGCTGGCAACATACAAATACTAAATACACATTTTAGGCAAAATATACATACACTCATGCATATACATAAATAAGAATGTAGATACAAACAGACGTATTGAAAAGGTTTCAATGTGTTTTCTTTTGTTTTGCTTTTTAAGATACATAATTACGAACGTATATAAATACTTAAACGTTTATTTTCTTAAAAAACAAATTTTGCCCAAACATCGTTATAAATTTCCCGAAGTTTCACTAAACGAGTTGTAAAATTCTCAATTTTTTTAAACTAATATATGTGTGATGTTTAAATCACTGTTGTTGATACTATTTTATTATATGAACCTATTTATTAATTATTCACTGATACATAAAGGGTACAAAAACAAACGTACATATGTTTGTATATAAATAAAACGCTTAATCGTTCGTTACGTTAGAATAATAAACTATACACTTACCGGTATTTACAGACAAGATTTTGCAGTTAACAACACCGTTATAGAGGTGTAAGAGAAGAGGCGAATGGTGTTTTAATGTGTTTAATTCTTTAAGATAGAGAAAAAACAAAAGCCGCAGTGTTGAGTTATTTGTATTAAAAAAGGTTACCAGATTGTTTGTTGTAAACAAATGAAATGTAATTACTTATTTTTAAATCTTTCAAATACAATATTTAAAAGTTTGTAGCATATCATCTCGATCTATTGATAAAATTTGATCAATCTCGTTTAGAAATTACTTTAAATAAAAAAAAAGAAAGTAAGAAAGGTTGTAATGCAATTCCTGAAAAGACAATAAAGAGAAAAAAAATTAGTAGGATTAATATAAAAAAGACAATTATACTAGAGTAAATATACGAAGTTTTAAAAAAAAACACTCAGTATTTTTTGAATTTCATCTAATACCTACATTTCAATAACTTATCAGAAAAAGGAAAGTACACACGTGGACAAAATAATAGGTGTAACTTCTTTTTAGTTGCAAAAGTGAATTTATTTTATATTTTTACTTATTCTTTATAATATTTCAGATTTTTTATGCCATGTTCACACAATTTTTTTTTCATAATTCGCTTCCTCAATCGTAATTTAACCCCCAACTGCGAGTCGAATTACATAATACCTTATATAATACTTTAAGAGCGAATCAACTAAATTGTAAGAAACTCAATTTCAATTATCCTGTAAATTATTACAAAATCAATAAGATCTCTGATTGTATACCATGTTTCTTCACAATAATTGTGTTTAATTCATTTCCTAAATATGTTTATTTAACATCCTAATGTTTTTCCACTTAAAAAACATAGTTTACGGGAAAAAACAATAAATACACATAACAATAAAAAGAAAAAGAACCATCTGAAGGTATTATTAAGATGCCATGTGAACGGGGTAACACGCATAAGTAATTTAAACAGCGACCAAAGTAATTTGAAGTATCGTGTGAATATGCTATTCTTTATCCAACCTGCTATATCTAGCTATTCATTCTTTACATATAACAAGTCTAAAAGCAGCGGTTGTTGGTTTCATATCTTGTCATTCGATACATTTATGTGCAAATATGTGCAAAATGAAATGCAAATATTTTGGAATATGTACGAAGCTAACACTCATTAGAAATAAAAAAAATTTATGCACAAAAATATTTTGTTTTATCCTCTAGATAAAATTGACATTTAAAAACAAATCAATCGTTCATCTGATATTTTTTTCGCAATACCTAACACGCATAATTTGTGGATTTTTTAAATATTTTCTTTTACAAGATATAAGATATGAAATAAAATAAAATAAAAAAATAGATATTAAAAATGAAAATGCAAAAAAAGATGGAAAAAAATGATTTTTAGTTGGTATACACATACGAATAAGATGGACGACCACGAAATTTTCAACGACGATAAACTATAAAAAAAAATGTAAAAAAGAGGAAAAATTGTTTTTGCATTACCAACACTAGACAAAGAAAAAAAAGAAGAAAGAGGCATCGTCGTCATATATCGTCATCGGTCGGGACGTAGAAAAACAAAAACAACACATAAAAAATGAATGGCAATAGTGTGCCGATGGTAGCAAACAGCAGCGACAACAAAAACAATTACAAGAAAATTCAGTAATAGAATAGACCGACACAAATGAATATACTAAAACGAAACCACCAAATAAATAAAAACAACAACAAGTACAAAAAACTGTAAAACGAGCAATAATAAATGATTTCAACAACAACAAGAACAACAAAGCAGATATTTTATCTGCACCAATAATAATAACAACAACAACAACAATACGAGTATTTGCAAATTATATTATTTGTAAATATACATATGTATGTAAACAGAGTTGTATATAAAAAGAAAAGATATTTAAAAGAACAAATTGTTTATAAAAAAGTTTCTTAAATCACCGAAATTGAAAACACACAGTTTATATCCATTAATTTTTAGAAAGATTTAACTTTAAAATATCCAGGTCTACAATTTATATTTATTTATTACTCTACTTTAACCATATTCGTCCATAAAAGTGGAAAAAGTGGAATACGCAGGGCAGTTGAAAATGTTATGGGTATCATGGGGACCCCTACCACAAGCTGGGCATACGTTAGTTACGTCAGGGTCTATGCGGCACCAGTAAGGCTTAAGCCTGCTACATCCTCTCGACCCAAGTAGTCACGAGTTGCTTTAGTTCCTCGTGTCAAGATTTCTTTGATGGTGTCTCTGTGAATGTCTTTCAAAGCTGCCATATATGAGGATCCTGCACATCAACTGTGATATTGTTGTTCCAGAAGTGAATACTTTGTCAATATGACGATGTGCTGTTTGACTGGGAGAAGCTTCGTTTCCTTGTGGAGGTAGTGCCCAGAAATGAATTGCACACTAAGGCGACTACTCGTTTTATATGTAACTAATAGTGTGGCAGAATACTTCGATTCAGATGATATATCTAAATAAAACGGTTCTAAATGATTCCTATCTAACGGATGATTTTTTAACCGTTTAGGTTTTAAAAATGTAAAAAAAAATTGCAAAAGTGGATAAAATATTTACTTAAGGCGACAAATGAATGCTTGCTATTTTAAATTATTTCAGGTAAATGTTGCCCGCTGCTACGCCGTGCGTGATTCAATCTTAACAATGTCAGCTGTTGTCATCCAGGGCTGGATTTGTGGCTGTTAACTCCTGTACACGAGAGACTTCTCGTATCCCAAAAAAATTGTGCAGTGGGGTTAAATCGTATGATCTTGACGGACAATGGACTGCTCTAAATCATGAGTTTAATTGCACAATAAACTCGCCTCTCAATAGATTCATGGTATCGCGTGCGATGTGGCATGTGGCACCCCCTTGTTAAACCACATGTCAATATTTTGGGCAAAAACCAGACCGTCTTCATCGTAAGGTACCTTGCTTCATTGGCTGTAATATTGTGATTATTGTCGCCTGCCCACAATCTACGCCAAACAGTGCATATTTGAGGGTGCATTGACAGTTCTCAAATAGACTTTAGCTGCTACCAATTATGACGACCATAAAATGGACTCGGGTTCCGTCTGATTATGATGATGATAAAATTGACATAATTTACGAGATAGATTTTTCATACAGTACGAATTTCGATAATTGTTAGTCTATTTATGCTGGGTTCCGGGGCACACTGGCGTGCAGAGAAGTTAGACTGCATATTAGCTGACGCGGCTAAGGGCATTGAATTGGCAGATGCGCCTGTAAGATCACCGCTTACAATAGAGGAGTTGTGGAGGGGCAAAGGAGTCTGCAGTCTCCAGACTATTCTCCTCAAATTTCTACCGAGACATGGGGGAACCAGAGACTGTGAAACATCCTTTGTCATTGGCCAGCTCTTCGTAGGCGTAGACTCAGGTTGCTAGGTCAGAGCTTATTCAATCGCCTGTGTGAGTTAGCGTCGGCTAGGATATATGACCTGGAGGGTTTTTTATCGGGTATAGGCTGGCTCACAAGGTAATGCCTGTTTGTCTACTTGGAAGTCATTTCTTAATTTATTTCTCTTTATATGTTCCTTAAAAACGTTACTTTCTTCCCTCCTTTTTTCCGTTTATTTTTCTTCCTTTTCCTTTCTTCCTTTTTCCTTTCTGGGACCCTGTTGCCTCTGGGTGGGGTGCGTCCGCACCGCCCTTCTTACCTACTTACTTAGTCTATTATTTATGGTGAAATGGCAAACAAACATTTCAAAAAATCTCACGTTACAGTAAAAGTATAAGAGAATGTATTCAAACTAAAACATATTTCTCTGGTTCCACTTTGTTTCAGTAAAGTCTTCCATCTAGAATGTGTGTTTCATATTTCTTCGGAAGTTTATCATTTGCTTAAGAAGGATTTAATCTCTACATTCCATTTTATATAACAGATATAACTTTTCAGTAAGGGCTTTATGATTTAATGTTTGATCCCAATCTTAAGATGAATGAAGTTAATTCATTCTTTACCATACCTGTCTGCTAAGTTGAATTTTACAAGTTTTTTGTTATAAATTATTTTTTCTCTCATTTCGTTTGCTAATCTTTTTTCAATATTATTGTTATTGTTGTCGTTACAACTACATATTAGTAACTTTATAATTACCTCAAAAGTATATACACACGAAGAAAGCAGAGAGAGATACAGTAAATAATATTTTTATATACATACTCGAATGTGAATGCAATCTTGCTTTTGTATGTAAAAATTAAAAGAAAAATTTTCCTAATTTTACCAAAAATGTCAAATAATACAATTGTGTTGCTTTTTTTTTAACTTTTTACAATTCTCGAACGCCTTCTTGGTATAGTGTTAGGATTTTTGTTAATATGTGTGTGATCAAAACACTCCATGTTTTTATTTTTTTATTATATTTCATAAAAAACTTAAAAAAACTATATTTTCACAACAAAATAGAGTGCTTTATTTAATTTTTTAATAATTAATCTAACCTCTTTAATCTATTAGGCATCTAGTAAACCAGTTTTTTGGTTAATTCTGGTGAAACCTTCTCCCATTATTCCGCTAAAATTAACTTAAGGTGCTGAACAGATGATGACTTCTTTTCTTGTGCTTGTATCTTTTATTATATACCCAAAGGTATTCAGTAAATATAAGTTTGGTAGATTAAAGTGGCTACTCTAACTATGATTTGACGTTATATAACAACACATAGGAGAATGCTTGAGGTTCATGCTATTCATATGGGTATATCCACTATTCTGATGCAGCTTTTCGGCGCTTAGAAGAAACTCCTTTGAAATATGGAGGCACATATCCGGATTCATTATTCCGTCTATGAACTTTAAGTTACTGAAACCATTTGCCGACATGCACTCTATACCACCATGTTTAATATTTTACATATTACCTTGATCAAAAATTAACTCCCATCAATTAACTTATTTTTGAAAACTTCCTTCGATAGTCTTCTCTTTAGTTTACTCCATAAGTTCTCTATGGGATATAAATCCAGAGATTGGCTTGCCCGGCTTAAAACACGAACGTTACTTTTAGATAACCAATTTTCAGCCAATTTTGAACTGTTTGAAGTCGTCGTCCTGCTGAAATGTCCATAATAATGTCATATTATCTGAAGCATAGCAAACCATTAATTTTACACGGAATTAAATTCCCTTAGGTCGACAGACATTTCTTTGGCAGTTGTTTCCAAACAAATTCATTTTTGTTTCGTCACTACATAATAAATTTTGCCATATTTTTCCATCATTTCCCGACAAAAGCACATAAATGCTCTTTAGCAATGCCTAATCTTATTTTTATATTTTGTTTTCGCATTAGCGTAACTTTTCTGGCATTTCTACATTGAGATTCGCTTTAAAAACCGACAACGGACTGTTGCTGGATAGATTTTATAATCAATCTTAGCGGATATAACCTTTGAAGGTTCGAAAGGGTATTTTTATTTGTTTTTGGGCTTGTTTTCTTCGAGATTTTTCTGTTTGTCTTTATCTGAAAGCATTTTCTACAAAGTGTAGCCCTTTTTAAGCTCTTCGCTATTTCTCTCACATGACTTTTCGTGAAGTTTGAAAAATACTTTCTCTTAGGTACAATGATAGGTTTCGTTTCATTGTCTTCAAAATAATTGATTTTTTTATATTTTTATCAAAATGAAATTTTTTTTACCATTTTCCATAAACATACAAGAACTTAATCAACTATGAACAAAATTATAAATAAGTGTATCTATTATTATGATCAACAACTTTTACCGGTTGCCAGAATTACTCTTTTTATATCCGTGCATTAATAAAATTGATTTTTTTCAAAAGCTGCCTTCCGTTCGAGCAAAATTTTGAAGTCTACACCCATTTTGAAGTTGCTATAATCGGCCTACCGAGAGGGCTATTTATAATGCGGTGAATAAATTTAAGTTTACTAGTTCAGTAAACAAAGAACCATAACCGATGCCGTATAAATAAGTATATACACGGCAGCTTTGAAAGATTCATAGGGACCATCACGAACACTACAATTGCAGGTTACGATCCAAGATGCCGAGAAAATTCTGCCGTTGATAACAAAAGTTATTCCAGCACAACTGAGGTCATTGTGTGCTTAATGCCTACTGGTCCTCATGACACCCTCAATATATTCAACTTCCAAGCCAACCCTACTACTCTACTAAGATCTGTGGATTTGTGGTTGTATTTTGTTACAGCGTTTTTGCTTCCTAATGCTCCTTGCTATGAAAAAAACTGTTTGACTGTTGTTGCTGAGTTGAAAATGCTTGGTCGAATGAAAGTCATGGTATTTCGGAACGTAGGTTTAATTGCCGTGGTAACGTAGATCTGTAGACTTACTCAGCTGAAGTAGTTCAATTTCATAGCTTAGACGTCCAAACAGAGCATCCAGTTTAATATCTAGTTTAATATCTACATATAAAATAGTAAAAAAATCATCTGAAAAATGTGTGAATTCATTCAAGATTGCAAAAATATAATCTATTTTTAATACATCAAAGTAACGTATGTATATGTAAATACATACATATCTGGTCTCTGTACCATATACAATTTCGATTTTTTTCACCTTTTTTATTCCACTTTTTAGTTTAGATAAGTAGAAGTAAAGAGCTTCAATTTTTTATTTTCCCCACAAATAAAATTATAATGGCTGACGATTGTCAAAGTAAAGAAAAAAAAACGGCATAAAAAACACAATCATAAAAACGAAAATGCAGATAAAAAAGTAAATATTATAATAAGAAATCATTGCAAATATGAGACATAATACTATATTATCGTATCATATTGTAGTAAATGCAATAAAATTACAGCAATAAATGTACACAATAGTGAGTTTTAAACACAAACACACACGCACACAGATGCAACAACAAATATTTGTACAAACGTTTGAGATATAGCTAAAGCAAATGAAAAATTGTTTTTCAAAATTTCGCTTAGAAATTGAATAAACATGGTGAGTGAGAAAATAAGAAAATTTAATTATAATTTTTTTTTAATATATTTTTGCATATGTAAAAATGATAATTTGTTGCTTCCTAATGCAAAAAAACTATGGATAACACAATTTTACTTAGAGAAATGGGCGTAATGAAAATCGGAACATTATTTTTTAAACATTGATGACGAAGAATGTTGCTGATATTTAGAAATATGGCTTTTTATTGGAAAATTTCAAAAGCAAAATGTATTGACACCCTACTCTACAGTAAGAGTATATCAATAAACAGTAAATTTGAAACTGCCACAGTAGTTATCCGACATTGGCTTTTTCAGATCTCTGAACTTTTGAGAAATTTGATCATGACTTATACCAAACAGTCTCTGACAGTAAGAGTATCTAAACCGTTATCCAATTGGTTATGGGCGTTCTTGTAATAATAAATTCTATCGCTTAGATTTTTTTTTTAGCAATATTTAGTAATTGTGGTTTGGACAAATTCGAAGGGAGATGCTATTGACTCAATGTAGAGTTGAATTGTCACCAATGCTGTCAATGTGCAGCGAAAGTTTAGATAAATTGCAATTATTTTAAAAGCTGCAAGGGTGCTGGCAAACGCAAAAATAGTCAAATGTTTTTCACAGGTAAGTTAAAATCGACCATACGTATTCCGTGATATTTTAGAAAATAACCAAACAAACCTCATGCAATAAGAGCCAACTAAGTACACTGTCTTGATTATGCGCTTAATTATAAAGACTGCCAAAGTGGACATGATCTGGTTGCATTGATTTCTGAATAAACAAGAAATGAAGCAACTTTGTACTTTTTATAAATTTACATTTTTAACAGCAAGGTAAATCAAAGTTACTGTTTTCCAACAAATGACGGCAACACTTATCAAAGCAATGAAAGTGTTTTCAAATAATTTTATATATATATATATATATATATATATATATATATATATATATATATGTATGTATGTATGTATGAAGACTCAATAATTGTGGATTTTTATTTATAATACATTTTGTATGTCGTAGTTTTTCATTTAAAACACAAATTTTCATGCGTGTATTTCAAGATACATATGTAATATTAAAACCATCTGAGAAATCTAGAAACTGCATCAAACATGTATGTACAGGTGCATTTAAGAAAAACAGAAGAAGGAAAAACAGCAACATGAACATCAATGGCGAAAAAACAAGACCAATAATCTGGTGCGCAGACCAAACACACTCGTCGCACCATCTTAATAACAGCACAACACAGTTACAATGAATGCTCATTATTTAAATCAAGAAAAAAATTAATAAATACATACATACACATATGTATGCATATACTACATTTATGCAACACTGGAGAAAGAAATATTAAATATTGAATGTAATGACAAAAGTATTTAAAAACAAAAAATGGAAATCTTCACTTACCTTCACTTTAAAAGATATAGGAAATTATTCTGCCGTCAGTCTATATAACATTATTGTTAAACAACAAAAATTAGGCAGACCTTTAACAATAATTTTTGTTATAGGTAAGAAGAGAAAAAGAGCGAGAGAAAAGAAAAAGCAGCGCGGCGTTAATTGTAAAGCAAAACAACAACAATATTTTTTTTTATTTTTCTCTACACTTTGGCTAAAGCGAAAACGGCGAAAAATTAAACATCAATACAAAGCCAACAGAAAAAATTCCGGACCATAAATCGCTTTTCAGATAATTAAACAAACATTTTAATTTAGATTTTTTATTCAAACAACTTTTTTCAAAAGAAATTTCACACATGCGGTTTTATTTTTTCACTTCCCAAATTTTAGTCTATAAACACAAACACACTTTCATATAATTCTTTTTATGTTTGGAAAATGTATTACAATTTCATACTTTTTTTGTGATTTTTCAATACATTTTCTTAATTCTTGTTTGAAGCTCTGTTTGAAATGCCAGACGCGTTAGTAATTAAGTTTTTTTTTTTTATTCGCCTAAGCTTAATTATACGAGAAAAAATTAATATCGAAATGTATGTAAGAGGTTCACGATGCCTTTTTTATTATATTCGTGGGTAAATAATTGTCGTAAGCGGCGTTCGTTAACATTGTGTCGACGACGTCGTTGTCGTTATTGTCCGTTTATTCTCTTCTTTTTTGACTTCTCATGTTGTTGTTGTTGCTTTTAATTTTTCTTTAAGTTTTTTTTTTGTTATTGTAAAAATGAGGGTCCGATATTGAAGTACACAGACAATATTCAATTATATTTTACAAAATAAATATTTCTTTGTTAATTTCTTAATAAATACCCTTCTAATTTAAAATATTGCTTTTTGTCACTTGACGATTGTTGCAAATTTTCTTGCAAAAAACATTTTATTTCTTTCTTTTCACCATCATTTTTTTTCTATTCCACCCGTGCACACACACATTTTTTCTTTTTCAACTTTGCTAAATTGCAGACTTTTCAATTGCCTTTTTCACCACTTAATATTTATGTAATTCATTTGATTTATATATTATTTGTTTACATTTTTATTATATTTTTTACATTTGTTAACCTTTTTATTTAATCCTCTTTATAATTTACCGTTTTTGCAATTTTTCTACTCATCACTCAAGAGAAATAATGTACGCACCACATCAAAGACCACCATTTTGTTTTAAGAATTTTTTATTCTTTTTGCCGACTAGCCAAAAACGGAGAGAGCGCAAAAGCTACACAAAACAGAGCTGTATTTCGTAAGAAAATAAAATGATGAAGAACTGGTAGACAGAGAAAAAGTATAAAACAAGAGTAAATTATAAGCAAAATAGAATGAGAAAAAAAGAGAAAAATATACATTAAAGCAAGTAAAATTATAGTATTTTCTATACAAAAACCCTATTTATTATTGCCAGCACAAAATATCAAATAATTAGAATATGAATCATGATATGAATAGTGATGTCTTTGACATAAAAATTAAAAATATGCTTTCAACAAATTTTTAAATACACATATTCTATACTAAATGGTAATACCTCATTATGAATACCTTTTTTTAAAAATATATGTATACTTATTTAAAAAGTTGATTTAAACATTAGCTTGGCAGGGCTATTGAAAGAGCGCTTTTTATGACAAAGCGGAGGATAGAAAGAAATTAATGCAAGTAACGGTATATTTTAAGTTACAAATCAAATCAAAAAGATAACGTCGTAGTATCAACATCATTTCCTAAATCACGAATCTCGGCAAGTAGGAAATCTGCTGCCATTGATAATAATAATAAAACTATTGAACTTAAAACATTTTTTGCTTTTTATTTGGTTGTTCGTCATCTTTGTAATCATCATGATCAATTGTGTCTAAATCAGAATCTTTAAATTTTATGACTTCCATCTCAGTTTGAGTATGTTCTTTATTATCATCATCGTTTCCTTCAACACTCTCAGAATCTGAGGAGTCCGAAAATACCACTGGTCCAGAAGCCTTAATAAACATTATAGTTTTACCTAAACGTCGTGATTCTGTAAACAATAAGTAATTAACGAACAATGTTATAAAATTAAGAATATGCGGACATACCAGCCCTTAGAAATAACTGCCTACAGAATCTATCAATAGCACATTTACCTTGATCTTCCGACAAGCCAAATATAAAAGCTCTAAAAATTAGTAAAAACATATTTGACATTGTTCTCTAAGAGCGCAAAAAAATACTTACAAATTGGCCACATCATAGGGACTACGCAATTCAAAATTGTTTGTTGCACCACTGGAAATAATAATACTTTTCGATTTACCCCTAACAAAATAATTATGCGCCACTTTGATAATATCTTTACGACAGCTGGAGTCTGATATAAGAGGAGAATATTTGATTTCAAAGAAGACACCACGCTTTACCGCCACCTGATAGGCCTTACGATTGACATTCAGACGTATACCGCCAGAGGAGTCAAAGGTGACAATGTCGCCATTAAATGTAGTGCAGCAATGCTGGAATATAAGCATATTATAATTAAAACTTCAGTCTTTCTGTTATTATAACAAGTACCGTTAAAGCAGCATCTGTTTTTGGCTGGCCAGCTACCAAATTGAACTTTTTCAAATTTAAAGAATTGCTCTAAATTAAAAAAACGAATTATTATTTTGTAAACCTTGTAACAGTTCTTTTATACAGCTGGTTCTACTTGCCATGGCATGTGCCACCGCCACATCCACATATATAATGGTTAATCGTTGTAGAACTTTTAACTTATTTTTAAATTCTTCCTGCAGCCATTTAATATTGGCTGGCTCCGGAAATATATCTGAAGATCTTTTGACATTTTCCTTTTTGCTGTGATCGAATTGTTGTTCAATAGCTATGGTCTTGTAGCCCACTATATTAATTAACAAAAAAGATACTTTGTTAAACTTGTTTACAATATTTTACATAAATTTCACTTACATTCCACCAATTCCTTGCAAATATTACGCATTAAAGTCCCGTCTTTATTATAGGGTATACACATATCATAAAATCTTTTTGTTTCTTCCATTTTTTAAAATAAAACAAATGTGAATTAAATTTCTGTTGTAAACAAAAATATCTTCTTTCAGCACGTGTAGTAGTTTTGTTTGTTTACAAATATCAGCTGTTTTGGTACAACAGCAAATTCATAGAGAATGTGAGATAAGAAAACAAAAAAGCGAAGTAGGGCTGTGTAAAGAAAGGCATAAATAAATAAAAGTTCACAGCACTGCCAACATAATCGTTTGAATCGAACCGTTATATTACGTAAATTAACTTAATAGTTAAGTGGCGTTGGAAAAAATATTTATCAGAATTTATACATGTATATACAGTACATCACCAAAATGAGTATGCAGCTATTCAGTCTAGATATTTCATTTAAATAAAAGCCTATAAATTAATTCAAACAAAACAATTTTAAAGGCAGTTAACAATATTAATAAAAAATTATCAGTATTCTTGCATATCTTTAATTTGTGTAAGGAAAACAATAAAATTCCCGTATTCTCCGAATACTCTCACCTCTTTATAACGGCTTTCTTTACATGGCATTTCGCTATAACGGCCTATTTGAAATATGGAACATATTCGCTTTAAGCGCAAATTACCTCTTTATACAGTTAAAAAACCATGGATTCTCCGTTTTTTAACAAAAAGTGTAAGGGAAGCAAACGCAACACATACATATTCAGCTTGTTTAAAGGCATTTCGATTTGCAGCCAAAATTTTCAGAGACTATTTAGGCCGTATAAAGAGGTATAAGTTTATCTTTTACCATGTCACCAAATCGCTTCCTTTGAATAAATAAAAAATCGGCTTCAAACTTAAAGCGCTTTAAAACACGAGAAGTTTTTCTGAGACGGGATTTGGAAATTGGCTCTGAGTTAGGGAAAAGGTGTAAGCAGAGATTTGATAAATTTATTGTTTCATTTCCTTTTGATAATAAATTAAATAAATACCCAACTAAACCCACCAAGATTTAATTACCACCAGTGGGTTGCCAACGCTGTTTCGGCACCAAAAAAAGGTTACGCGTCCTTTTCGACGGCTGCCTTGGAGACTTCCAATGGATTGCAGTCATAGTTGTGTTAGATGTAGTCTACGCAAATCATGTCCCATCCATAACCACATGTCTTCGTATTTCAGTCTCCATTTCAATCTGACCAGATTGTGTACAGAGTTGAACATTACAGATGGTAATTGGTCAGAAAATCCTCTAGATTCGTCTCAGTTGACAAAAACCTGGATTGTTTTGTGGTCACAACGATCTGCCACAGTAAAAGGCAAGTGACATTACACTGGGGTTGAAAATGTTTAGTATAGTGCACCGCGAGATTTGCCGGGAGTTCCACACTGGATTTAGTTGGCCATAGGCTTGTGAAACCCTGTTGATGTGGTTCTCAACTTCCTATCTGGAGCCTCCGTTCGATGTAAAAATACTCCCTAGATAACAAAATGACTGGATGTTTTAAATCTTCCGTTGTAGTGTAAAGTTATTTGTATTTGTCGTATTAATTATAATGGCCTTCTTGGTCTTGGGTATGTTTATCTAAAGACCTTAAGTTACGACTGCAAATCATCAAAATTGTGCGACAACAAATATATCACAGCGCAGTGCATTCCATATGACAGAGTGGCTTAGGGTATCGAAGGCCTTTTTATAAGTCGACAACTATCAAACATAATTGTCTCGGGTGATTCTGGAATCGTTTAGAAATTAAACTGGCAGTAGCATATATGCTACTAAGGCTGACCAGAGGTATTCTGGTACCACGGGAGTGGTATCTTCATGGTGACTGTGGTTTTAAACCTAAAATGCGGGCAGAGTGTGAGCTCGGTGTGGTGTTACACTCTTACCAGTGTGCCGTGACCCATAGATTGGCAGAAATGTAGATAATCTTCAACACTTCACCAAGGTGTGAAGGTATGTGTCCAAACAACGCGCCTTTGAATTTGGTACTCACTGGTGATTTTCATCATAGGTGAAGAGTGTTGGTGAACTTATTATCCACTTGTGCCTCCGGAACCGTGGGCTATTCCAGCGTGATAACTCTCATGTAAACCAGTGGATTAATCCACTGTTTGCTCCGTGATTATTCCTGGACTATTAATGTAATCAGTTTCAGATTTGCCAGGATAAAAACCAGCCTGTTCATTACAAATGTAGTTGGCGACAGCATCTGCCAGTTGTTTATTCCTAAATCAGTTCAGGCGATATATATATTATCGATTCCAGATGTTTTGTTATTCTTAGGTCTCTTGATCGCTTTATCGACCTCAGATAAAGTGAGTTTTTCTATGTTGCGTATTACTTCAGATTTTTCACTTAATTTCACATAAAAATAACTTCCGCCTTCACCGAAAATATTGCCTTGTCATGCCAATTAATTTTCGTTTTCGATAGATGAGCATCAACACCAGCTAGTGACAAAAAACCGAGGATTATTTAAAAAGTTAAAGTACTCCATCCTAAGTCATGAACGCAGCTTAGCGTGTCAAGTTTATGCAGGGTCTTTTTATAATTTTTTTTCGAATTATAAATTTATTTTTGTTTTTTATAGAGAATATATAATAATTATTTTATTTGGAATGTTTTCTTATCTTATTATTAAATAAAAATTTTTTGCTTTAAACTAAAACAAATATATGTATATTACAATATTATTATATTTTTTATAAATATACATACATAAAAATGAACATATGTACACACATCCATACATTCACATGTAATACATACATATAAAAAGCATCCTGTTTTTTCATATTCAAATTAAATCAGCAAATAAAAATTCTATATAAAAAAAACATTCAATGATCGCACTAAAACTAAGTAAAAGAAAAGTCAATATAAGCATAATAGAAGAGTACATATAATATTAAAATAATAAATATTAATATCAAATTTAAAAGTCATTAAATAAAGCAGATAAAGGGGTTAAGAAATGTAGATAATCTCATATAAATACTAAAATAAAATTGAGAATTTTTAATTTTATCACTTTAGCATTTGATAATGCCAAATAGGGTGGAATGTTTAGAATGTACAGATATATTTACCAAAGCCCTTAAAAACTCTATAGAATGGAATAAATTATTTAACAAACTTAAGTTAAGTAGCACATCAATTTTAACTCAGATAGTTATAAACTCTTCTTCATTATCAATGTCGTAATCATCATCATCATCATCATCGTCATTATTCATATCATTTTCAATTTCATGTTTATGCTGCAGTCTAAGATGTTTATCTAAATCCGTACGAGTTTTCGTATGTTCTTTGCATATGTAACATTCAAATATTTGATTGTTAACATCATGCTCCTTTAGGTGGTTGTTATAGGCATCGATTTCATTAAAACGTTGACCACATTCACAACATTCTAGCCAATCTTCAGCGCCAGAATCCTCCTCATTTGAATCCATCATGTAATTATCGTTTTGCATATTCGCAAATGTCCTTTTAACTGCTGGCTCTTCCGCCACATTATCATTGAGATGAGTTTCCTTGTGTTCGGTATATTTGAGAAAATCACGAAACTTTGATGTACAGTGCGCACATTTATACCAGCGTTCACGCATATGTGTTACCATATGCTTTTTGAGTGTGGAAAATTCCCTAAAAGGTTTACGACATTTGCTGCAACTAAATGGCTTCTCTCCGGTGTGTATCATATAATGACGTTTTAAGTTATGGCGTGTACCGAATGCTCGATTGCATAGGGGACAGGGAAATTCTTTACGTGTTATCATGCCCAATTCATTGTAGCCCGGTCGATGTACGGCCGGTATATTATCAAGTAGACGTTGAGTTTTTTCGTTAGCTTTAGAACTGGCAGTAGTATTAACACTACCATTAGTTTCTGGACTCTTTCTAGCTGGTGTTATAACTACTGATGTCGCTGTGGTTGTCTGTGAGTTCTTGGCTGCTACATTATAGCTTGTAACCGATGCAATGGTTGGCATTTGAGTTACCTGCGTGGATTTTGCTTTTAAGGCAGCAGAAGTTGTTTGAGCCAGTTTAGCCTCTGTTGCGGCTTTAATGCGTGCTCTGTTTTGAGCTGCTAAATCAGCTTCGGTTGCTGGTTTCATGGCTGCCATTATGACAGCATTTTTCGATTGTGTACAACAATTTCTGCAACGTGTCGGATCGATTTCTACTGGTTTCTGCTTATGACACACCATACACAAGTAGTTGGGTTCATTGCTATGACGTCGTCGATGTTTTTTCAAATCACTAAACTCACGGAAACGACGATCGCATAAATCACAGCCAAATGGACGTTCACCTGCAATAAAACAAATTATTTAAAATATTTTTACCATAAAATGGATATAGAATATTCCCGATTTATTTCATGAGAATAACATGGTTAATACGCAGTAAACAATTGCTATAACTGGATTTCGAGCTTTGAAACATTATACTTCTTCTAAAAAATAGTATTCGCACAGCGACTACTCTTTAAATTTAAAAAAAATTTCTCTGTTCAAACGATTGTCAGAACTAACAATATTGTCAGTTCAATATTGTCAAGGCATTTGTCAGAAAATCTGGCAATCCCATTATATATATGTCGTTGACAATGATTTCGTTGTTAGATGTTAAAAATTCGGGCATCTGACTATCTGCTTAATGCTTTCTCTGACAATGTTGAAAGACTCAAATTGTAAGTCCATACGGTTGTAAGAAATTTTCTTTTCATTTGTCTGACAATATTGTTAGATCTGACAATCGTGTAAACAGAGCTTTAGTAACAGAGTAAGAAATTAGAAGTTCTAAGCACATTCTATCGGGACTACTTTCGGTATAAGTAATAAAACCATCGTTAGCCACTACATTCTCAATTAAACTGCACTATTTCGATACTAGTTTTCAGTGCAATTTATCGATTCACCAATATAGGGTCTTACTAGTTATTAGATAATATCTAAAGGTTCCTCAAGAAAAATAATTCAGATTCGATTCTATTAAATTGTCGATAAATTTAAATTACGGTAAATACGGTAATAATAAATAGTCTAATAGCATGTACACACGACAACTTTTTTTTTGTAATTCCCTTTCTAATTCATGATTTAAACTCTTATGACATTATCTTGTTAATTACTAAAAAAATCAACGTGAACTCAAAATTTTTCTGGCTTTGTCATCGCCAAGCATCACAGCGTAAAAAATTAAAAAAATAAAAAAAAAAATTCGTGATTTTTATAAGTAATTAAACGGCGAACAACGTAATTCAAAGTGTCGTGTGAACATGCTATAAATCCTTTAAAGTACTTGATAAGCAATGTTGCTGCCATCTGCTTTAATCAATTTTAGAGTTTTTTTTACGTTACATCATTACTTCCCTCATTGTTTTGGATATCGGAAACATAATATAAAATAACTAGAAAATTGAATGTTTCAAAATATTGGTTGGATATTTACCTGTATGTATCATCATATGTCTGCGTAAATTATAACTAGATTGTACTTTTTTGCCACACAGGAAACATTCGAAAAAAACACGTTCTCGTTGGCCTTCATACTCTTCCCAACGCACCAGCAAATTATCATCTTGATTTTTATTTTCATCTGAACCGACTATAAGCACATCGTTCACCAAAGGTTTAGAGTATCTTATTAAAGGCTGGCTTTGTTGATGTGATGTTGTTATACTGGTGTAGTTCCTATTAAAGCTCTGATTTCTAGATGCATTTAAATTATCATTATCTTCAACATCATCATCGTCATCATCGCATTGAAGTTCACAACTAACGGCAGCAAGCGGTAAAGTTTCATCGTCATCATCATCGCACTCATAGTTGTCACCGTTATCCTGATCATCATCTTGCATATAAGCATCATCATCACCAACATTCTTATCAATATTGTCGAAGCCGCCATTATCATCATCATCGCTTTCTAGTAAGTCTATTTCTGCTATAATTTTATGACTTGAAGGATCAGTTTTCGTTGATCTAGAGGCGGCTGGCGCTTGTTTTGGATTTGTGCGATTGAATTCTGGACTGGAATTTGACTTGGGTATAAGGCTTATGTCTAGTGACTTGGTATTACGCGTGGCCAAATTCACATGATGCGTCGTAGTGTTTGAAACTGATTTGTTATTTGCTAATCTCTGTTCAGCCTGCTGTTTTATCTGTTTTAATTTCTCCCGTTCATCCTCATCGTCTAATTCGATAATTTCATAGACCACTGGCTTTGCTGTACTCTCCGATGAGGTGGGTGCCGTAAATACACGAGTTATTTTAGGATCTTTAGTTGGGCGGCTAACTTGTAAAGTTTGCTGCTGTTCCGTTTGTTGCAGTTGCTGCTCTCGTTTCTCTTTCTGCAAATGTTGTTGCCCTAAACGTAACAAATACTGTTTAACTTTCTCATCATCGATGGAAACAAATTCAGGTTCGTCAGGAACAATAGACTGAAATGAATTATTCGAATACTGTTCGACTGGTGGGAATGGTGACGGTGGTGGTTGTATCTGTGGAGGCGTATGTGAATACTGTGGTGATGGTGTAGTAACACAGCACTGAGGCATATTACAACAATATCCCAGAGAGCAATCATTGCAGGAAGGTGATATAGCTGTGGGTGGCGGTGCAATGGGATATTTAACGCCTTGAATGTGATGTGTACTATTAGGTGTATACGTTCGGGGCGGTGATATTACATTTTGAGGTGAATTAGTCGTAGTATAGGTTTGTTGTTGCAGCTGATGATGATGATCGACAATTTTTAATGTGGAATGCGGTGTGGAGCCATCTCCTGGACTCGGTGAACATTTTACTTTCATAATAATTTCCATTTACTGAAATTGTAGAAAAGAATAGTTTTAAATTAAATTGAGAAGATAAAAGGTTTAAAATATTTTTCTCATTTGAAATTCCTAGTACTTTTTCCGAATTCAAATAATCGAAAAAGTTCCTTATATGTGTTAGAACAAATCCCATTCTTTGTTTCTTTCTCAACACTAGATGTTACTCTACTCTAGTTTGTGCCAACAGCTTTTCTAATCCTTCAACACCTTTGTATAGCCTCAACCGTTGCAAGAACTCCCCGATTTCATGGGTCTCTTTTTCAACACAAGGACAATTCGCAAAGGGCCTAAATCGTTGAATGTGGTGGCATAATTGTGTTGTAGCTTTTGGCCAAAGTATCAATCTCACCCAACCATGAGAATAGGTGGCATTATCGTAATGCAAGAGCTATGCTTTTAAATGTTGCATAAATTTAAGTTTTCCATTATTGGCTGTACAATCTTTAGGGAGAAGCTTTGACGTTTGTATTTGGTGTGCTTTTTTCAGTTTAAGCTCTTTCGGACATTTCCATTGATTTGATTCCGACATTTTGCCCATAACAACGATTTGTCACCACTTATAACCAGTTCCAGAAATGTTTTCTCCAAAGTTCAGTAACTTTTTTGGTAAGCGGCTGTGTTACCAGCAGCAGTTGAGTCTAGCTGTGAAGCAACAGGATTCCTCCTCTACCCAGGATCTGCCAGATCGCAATAGATACTTTAGCCCAACAGACAGCTTAACAGTAAAACAAACTACCGTGAGAATATCTCAAGAGAATCACAAGAGTCCCTAATAAGCCGAGATCTGACAGCCGCATCCGAAAGAGATTTATACATACTTTTATGTTAGTAGTAAGAGCCCCACTTCCCAGCATCAACACCATGACATCATAATTTGTCATTACTTCGACCTGAAACACACTACAGTAGTCCCGGAGACGAAGAAGCACCCTTTGGTTAAGCATTTCAGAAAAAATTACACTGCCCATCTGTTCTCAAATTTAGAGCCGTAGGTATAGACTTCAACCAAAGATAGTCAATAATATTCAGAACATGGGATTTCTCAGATAGAATAGAGTAGTGATCCAAGGAAATAATGTTCCAGCGTGGCATTTAGTCCCACCGCTATAAGTGTGACAAGCATACTGAATGGCTGCATCCAAGTACTTCAGATATATAAGAGCTACCCTAACCATCATAAAGGAATATGATGTTCACCTATATCACTTTGGCAGACGTCCGCTCTTTTCACAAAATTTTGAACCACATTTTGCAACAAAACCCGGTCTCTCAACTTGCCTCAAAGAAAATAATTCAGCGGCGTTAAATCACAAGAACGAGGCGGACAAATGACATTGCCAAATCAAGGAATTACGCGATTGGGAAATTTCTCATACAATAACTGAATTATTTGGCTGGCTGTGTGGCATGTGGCGCCGTTCTGTTGAAACCAAAAGTCACTGATGTCAACGTTAGCCAATTGTGGCCACAAAAAATTGGTTATTATGGTTTGGTAGCGCAGTGAATTCACGGTGACGGCATTTCCTTGCTCATTTTCGAAAAAATACAAGCCGATGATGCCGCCTTACTACAAACCGCACCGTACGGTCACTTTCTTTGGATGAAATGGTTTTTCCAGGACTGTTTGTGGATTTTGTGAGCCCCATATGCGACAATTTTGTTTGTTTACATAACTACCTAATTGAAAATGGACCTCATCACTAAAGATAAATTTGTTGAAAAAAGCGGACTTCTGCCGACGTGATTAATTTGTCAAAAACAGTGTTTTTAAGCCAATTTACTTCCTAACCTCAAATTTGCCCACCCTTTATAAGGGCGTTTTTATAATATCGTAATTTGTGGAATAAAAAACATTTTCTCAAGGTACTGTTATTACACAAGAGCCTAAGTGTGGAGCATACCTATGGATCCTTGCGTTATCTTGATGGAATATAACTTTTTTCTTTCTTATTTGAACACTTGATCCATTTAATTTTTATGTTAAAATCATTATTCATAACTATGCTATAAGGCTTTATGTTATAAAAAATATAATGATTTGAAAACAATAGAGACAATCAGATATTTTTTTGTAAACGAAAACGAGTTAAATTGAAATCGAATGAAATTTCAAATTGCTTTAATTTTTAAATCTTATATATTTAGAATAACATCTTTGACTATCAAAACCTTAAAATAATTGCTGCATTTAAGTTTATTTATTTATTTGCTTTTTAAAATTTACTCCATTTCAATTTCACTAGTTTTCGGTTTACAGAGCATACCCGAGAATATTAAAACTCGATTACTTAAAATTTTTATATTGTTGCTATTATTTTGTTTGTCACTGTAATTTTCTTTCTTATCGTCTTGCTTAAAAATAAAACATTTCTGGTCTTACAATAACAGTTTTGTTTAAGTTTTTAGTAAATAAAAATATAAATCTATTTACATAGGTATAATTTAACAAATAATACGTACAGATGACAAATTAACAATCATATGATTCATTGAGAAGTAATAACGAATTATCCTTTTTAACGAATGAACACGAATAAACGAAACGATCTATTGAGAAAAGCCGATACGAGTAGTAACAAACGTTAGAAATCTTGTACTCACTCTCCCTATTTTTAGTGTCTATTAATTTTTTATAGAAAATATCACTTTTAATATTTTGTTTTTATAATTATTATCTATTCACTTTGATAACAATGCGTATAATTAAAAACATTTGAACTTTATAGGTATGTAGAAAAAAAAATAAATTGTTAAATCTTGAATTGATTTGACTTTTGAGTGACAAAATAATACACACTTTTACATATTAACACACATACACACACGCTCACACCTTCACTTAATCACTTATCGAGGAGTGTTGTTAACGGTATTACAAAAGTTTGATAAACAATACAAAACGGTAAAATGAGTTTTTTTCCTTTTAAACAAATAAAAAACTTTAATATTTTATTTTTTTATTTTGATTAAATTGTAAGGAAAATTCGGAAAATTTTTATTTTAAAGTAAAACAATAACAAAAAAAATAATAATTGCGATTTTCTTGGTTGGATGTTGTTTTCCAACAAACTCTCTAAATCCAACTGGATTTCACTGCGTCACCACAACAACGATTGTGAACTAAACATAGGAGATGTACACGAAATACAATAAGAAAAACAAGAAAGAAACGTTTCAAACAGAAAAATAATTGGAAAAATATACTAAGAAACGAAAAAACCAATACATACATGTGCATGTGTTTGTTGTGTACACACACACAAATAAATATATACCAACAACAACAACAAATATCGGCAGAAAAAAACAACAGAGAAACACAGTTGTTTTACTCGACTAAACACACTCGACACTGCAAAATCATCAACAACAACGACGAGGCAATGGCGATGGCGATGGCGACGGCAGTAGCAATACACAATAATAATGATGTTGATGACGGTGATGAACTCGTCGTACTTATTTAAAAGCATTTTGCTCGGCAACGGACTTTAGTTATATCGTGGTGTTTATTGTTGTTATTGTTATGCTATTTTGCTGTTTTTTGTTGTTGATTTGCGTGTGTTTGTGTATGTGAGAGTTTTACAGCGTTCGTGATCACTCTAAACTGGAATTATACAACAAAAACAATAACAGCTCATAGTACATTCAATTGTATGGGAGAGTTGATAATAAAATGAATGAAAAAATAAAAAAAAAAACAAAATAATGTGGAAGACATCAGTAACTACAACAAAAATATTGTGCAGGAAGACGGTAAATAAAAACGAGTTAAAGCCATGATAGTTTTTGTTGTTGTTGCTGTTGAATAATTCAATAAAGCAGAGTGGTTAGGAGAGGTACCCCTAAACAATGGGCAAAGACATCGTTATCGAGACGCAGACAAAGACTTTTTATCGAACACGACTATTAAGAGAGATTCACGACTTTTTTTAAATTACCACTGAAACAGCAAGAACAGATACAACGAGCAAAAAAAAATTTAAAAAAACAGAATTGTTTTAACTAAAAATAGACATTTTTAAAGCTTAAAAACAAATAAAAAATAAAACAAACGACGAAACGAACATTTGCTCTGATGTTTTTTTCTTTAAATGAGTCGAGAAGGAGAATCAGAAAATATTGAAATCAGCCAAGCAAAACCTAAACGAAATCAAACCGAAACGACTTTGGATGGATGGATGGTTGGCTATAGTAAAATAGAAAAATAAAATCAAAACCATAAAAAGAAGTAAAAATAAAAAAAACAACAATTGCTGGTAACGATAACACGAAAGACGAGCAGCCAACGGCAACATTATCATCGTCATATCACATCACCAACACCGTTCACCTCTCCATCATCAGTGCTAGCTAAAAGTAAAACAACCACACAGGCTTTTAATACAGACGTGTTCTGTGGTGCTTTAACATTGCCGTGTTTAAAGCCATAATCAACCAGCGACTTGCTTCAGGCCAAAAAATAAAATTGAAAAAAAAAACAAAAAAACAGACAGTTAGTCATACCATTGTAACGAACATGCATGTGTATCAGCAACAGCACACCTTTCCATTTACAATCAAACACAGGCACATACACAACATATACACAAATACACACAGCCCCCTCAAAACAATTCTCTACTTGAATGGATTAAGCCATGAAAGAAGAAATTTGTTTTTATAGTGTTCGTTGTTTGTCGTCGTTTTTGTTTTGTTATTGTAAAAATGATTGGGCACGAGCTTGCACGACGATGATGATAATGACGAGGCGACACATTGCGTGTTTTCCAAGTTTTTCTTTTTGGGCAACAACAACAAGAAACGCTAAAAATTTTTCAACCTAAAATTAAAAATCAACTCAATTTATGATTTTTACAGTTGTGAGCAGATAATGAACATATAGAGCCGCCAAAGGCGAGAAAAATGTTAGTCGAACTTGCGTTCGAACTAAAAAAAAAACGATTTTCACAATAACAGCAGAACTGCAAACAAGACTGCAAAATAAAGATTCTTAAATTTAAGACTCATTTACACACCGATTCTATTTCTTATTTACATTAAATTTCGATCCACATCCTTATTTTGTAAGACATACTATATTTATTTCAAATGTACACGGGAATTGTTAAAGAGAGGCTAACGTTGTTTTTTTATTAAAGTCATAAGAGGCCTGTGGCAATGCTTTTTCCATTTCTCTAAGAATCCTGACCAGTACTTTTTCGTATAGTATAGTTAGGTATTAAAATCTTCTAAATCCTAAGGGATGTATGTGGTTTTTTTTAAATTCTGGTCGTTTTTTCTTAAATGCTTCCGAAAACTTGGCATAATTTCAAGATTAAATGCAACTGTTAACCGTACGATAATATGCTTAAAGCTCCTGCTGCTCTGTTACAAAAACAATGAGTAAAACCTTATGGTAAGTTCCACTTTGGTACTGCTCTCCAGCAAGTGTCGTTATAAATCTCCTGTAGATCTTAACAGCCATAAATTTTAACCACATTGTAATTTGCAAAACTGGTTTTGCAATATTAAAGGGGAGATACATTGGCAAGCACTTGCTTGCAATCATCGCAAATAGCCAATCGAATTCAAGGAAAAGTAAGTTATCCATGTATGCGATTGGCTATTTACAGTCTTCAAATATTCACATCCGTGACCGCTATCTTTTTCAGTTAGCCCGTAAGAAAATCCGTCGGGAGTTTCAAGTTCGGCCTGAATCGGACAGTTCAGAACCTCAGAGTAACGTTCGTATTAAAAACTGATCTAGAGTGGCGAAGTCGTCTTTGAGCATCCCAAGGTTTCAACCATCTAGCAACTTCCCAATCCTTGATTGGATTGAGGATGGTAGTAAGTAGTGCCGCACAGTAAGGTTCCGGACTAATACAGGGTGTCACAGAGCCTTTTCTAGCCAATACATCCGCTGTTTCGTTACCAAAACAACTGGACATTAATTCTACAAATCATTATAAGGGATCATTAGTTTCTATACATGTCTGCCAAAAGTCCAACAACCCGAAACTTCTTTTATGAAACCATGGCGGTTCTAACACTTTTCGTGTTCTTTAACTCTTCAAGTTTTACCAGAACTTCATGATTTCGTAGCATATGGGTTATTAAGCCCCATCTTTTATTCGGCTCTATATGTAGTACGTGAGATATCAATGGTTTATTCTAAAGGAAAAATCCGATGCCTCCTATTGATTCGTAATTATTCAATTATCATATGATCATATACTCATGATTAGTCACTAATTACGACCTTATTGAACAAATCAGATTCAAATTTCATCAGAACTCTGTGTAGTAAACGTTCATTTAAACATCACCTATTTAACTCACATATTTGAGTTTTACGTAGTCTATCAGCGTTACACTTTTTATTAAGCTCTTTAATCATTGTTCGTGCAATCAGATATTTCTTCTCAAAAGTGTTACACTTTGAATAAATTCCTCTTCATCCTCATCTAGTACCGCAGCTGACAACAACCCAGGTTTGTCATCTGTTTTGATTACTCAATAATTAACGAAAAAAACACTAAAACATGATTTTTTGTAAACTTTAACTAGCTAAAATAGAAAAAGTAATCACCCCTATTCTTCATTTCGATTACGTCTCCACATTTAGTTGTGCAGCAATCGAAAATAGGCACTAAAAAAAAACTGAATCGAAAGAAAAAGAAGACGACATTGTTCTTAAAACCAGTTGTTTCGCTATGAAACATATGAAATAGAAATAGAAAAGTAAGCCAATTTGTTAACATTTTAATAAAAAAATACAAATTTAGTGTATACTAGGAAGATCGGACGGTTATTATCCGACCAGTTTTAACCGTTTTTTTAATTTGCCGAATACGTTTTTTTTTTAAATGTCAATTTTTCGAATATCGAACAATAATAAACTCTTTTCATTTTCTGTAAATGAATATTGATTTTTTATGTATGGATTATGATGATCAGCTGTGCGATTGGGCTTTGGAACAGTTTAAATAAAAATTATAAAGCGTTGTTGTTAAAAAAGGAAAATTAAAAATATTATAACTGCAATTACATACATACTACTAGAAGGTATTGAGTTGGCAGGGTAAAAAAGGTAACAATTATTTTTCTACAGACGTCATCTGAAGTGTGGAAATATTTCGAACGCTATATAAAGGATAAGCCTAGATGTATTAAGTGTCCTAAAGTACTAAGCTGCAAAGGCTCTTCGACGTTTCAACTTATTAACCACCTTAAATATGTCCATAAGATTGATTTAATTCTGCAATCAGGAAAACTTGAATCTACACCAAGTAGTTCCAAGTCGCCAGCAAATAATAATCTTACAAAATACGCTGTCAAAAATGAATCACTAGGTGAAATATTAACACGCTGTGTTCTCGAGGACGGAATGTTAATTAAGACCAGAAAAAAGCCGAATGTTGTTCTACCATACTTGTTAAAAACTACAACATGAGACAAAATTTATGAATTTTATTTGATAAAGCAATAAGAATTGCAAAGAATTTTATTTTTATAAAAGAATCGGTTAACCGGTTATTTGATTAATTTTTATTTGAAAACCGGATTTTTTTAATTGTAACTTTTCGAATTATTCGGAAATAGATTTTTGAAAATAGTCGAATAATCGATCTCTCTAGTGCATACACAAAGGGATACAATAAAAACGCAGAATAGGGGTGAATGATTCAAATATGCAAATTTAAAAAAAATGTAAGTAGTTGATGTTTAACATAAATATTTCACGAAGAACTTTAATGAGAAGTCTGTCATAATGTCCAATTAAGTAAAAAAAATTATTTTTACAAAATTTCATATCATATTCCATATTTAACTACGAAGTTATTCGAACCAAATTCAGAACCTTCCACTATTATCGTTCCAAAGATATACAATAATCAATATTTACTTTGTATAGGAGGTGCCACTCTATTTCACTCTTACCATTATTATTCACTATTACCATTCCAAAGATACAAAAATCAGTATTTAGTATGGGAGGTGCCGCCCACTTTTTGGCTGATGATTTGTATTGACCACAAAGTTATTTCGACCAAATTTATAAACTTTCACTATTACCGCTCCTACGATATTCATACAAAAATCAATATTTACTTTGTATGGAAGGTGCCACACTCACTTATTCAATTGCGCCTTATTTTTACTGATGATATGTATTGACTACGAAGTCATATAGACCTATTTTGGAATCTTTCACTATTACCGTTTCAAAGATATACAAAAACAAATATTTACTTTGTATGGAAAATGCCATTTCCACCTACTTTTTGAGTGATGATTTGTATTGACCACAAAGTTATTTGGGAAACTCTTACTATTACCGTTTTGTAGATATAGACATATAAATAAAAAATTTCTATAGGCGTGGCACCGCCAAGGAGAAGCTAAACCATCAGTGAAACTATACCTTGCCAACGCATGTATTGGTTTGTAAATCGGTTTAGTGGTTCTCGGGTTATAAAATAACGAAGATAGGACATTTTATTTCTATATACATACGAGTATATAGTTAATAATGTTAGAAACAATAAGTAATCCTTTTGAAATACTGAATAAGGTATAGTTTGAAAGAATTATAGTTCATAAATTTATTTGAAAATATCGATTTTGAATTTCTATCTAAACTTCATAATGTGAAGTTGAAGCTGCTTGCAGTTCAAATGCAAGTATTATAGAACTGAAGGGTCGCTGTCATTTTTGCATATAAATTTGAATCACAATAAAAAACAGATGCTGCTAAAAAGATGTTATTAGCTATTAAGACTAGAAAAGATAAAAGACAAAAAAAAACGTATAAACAATACCATTTAATGAAGATTTATTTAATTATCAGAGAAGAGTACGATCTTCCATTAAAAGTATACCTAAGTTTACTTGCTCCTTTGTAAATTCAATTTTGGCCTATCTATTTTTGGCAGTAGTAAATGGTCTCTTTGCACTTCGACATGATACTAATCCACCGTCTACAGATCGAGTTTGGATGCATCTAATCGAAACATTTTAATTGGTTGTAATAGACCTTCCTAATATAAAAACATATTTTTTTGTTAAACAAAGAATCGCATGGTCGTTCCGTTTGCTGATTTTCAGGTCTACCCCCTCTGTGTATGGTTGTCAATGTGACTGATGAATGGAAACGGCTTATAATACTGTGTTGAATTCCAAATTTGTTTGCGATTGTTGACACTGATTCTTTTTTATTATTTTTATTATCACTTATTATCTATTCTTCTAATTGCTAATTACTGATAGCCATTTTTATAGAATATTGTAAAATATTGTTGGCTAGGGGCAGAGATCAGAGATAATGTTTATATGATCGTTTTTGTTATTAAACCAATTTTGTCGTTGGTAACTTAACTATCTAACTATTCCGTGCTATTGTTTTGACGCATGTAAAATAGGGGTTTTGTTACTTTAACATAGATTTTTATTGTTACAAATTTTTTTTTGTTTCTGTCTTTTCTTAATAAAAGGAGTATATTATCGTTATAAATTAATAAAACAAATTAAAATTCGAATAAGCTTTTCTATATGAAGATATATGATAGTAAGTACAAGCTCGTGTATAGCATATGTTTTGTCGCATACTGTACATTTATTGTACCGCTAAAGCGTGTAAACTCAAAATTTTATAATTTTCAGTAATGGCAAAAAACTTACTTGTTTAATAGCACAAAATGGGGTGAGAAATATATTTTTTTTTTGCGAAAAAGATGTAAGATATTTACCACTATAAATCATTTTCTTGCAAAAAATTAAAATTGCCAAATTTTGTGTTGACTCATTTTAGCAGTACAAGTGCAACAGGTAAATTTTTTGCAAAATTCTTGGCATTTATAAAAAAAATTCATTTCGAAAAATTTATTTATGTACGTTTATAAATATATAAATTCCTGCCATTTACGTTTTAAAGATTATATCCTGTCCACGGCTATACCGTAAGTGATTCATCTTTAAGATCCAATTTTGGCATACGCGCTCTTCACATACGGTTTGGTGGATTAATATGACCAACAAAGTGAAATTGGTGTGAAAATTTGGTCACAACAGATTAACGACTATAAAATGGACGTAATTTAGAAACACATTTCTCACACTGCACAGATTTCAACAATAAAAATCATTGATTTGCAAGCGTCGTTCGTTTGTTAGCCTATTCTTGGTAAAATTTTTGGCATTGCCAACTGACACAAATTATTTTGAAAAATTTACAAATGGAAAACCAAATGGCAAAAAAAAAACTACTCGTTATATGCATAAACTAAACTAAACTTAGCGTTTTATTTTCTGATGGAAATATTAAGTTTTTTTGACTTTTTACCATTTTTGTGTTCTTTTCTGAAAATTAAGGCTACACTTAAGAAAGTTGCATGTTCTTTTCTAAAAATGTAACCTTTAAAAAGCTAAAACATTTGGACTTCTCACTCTCAATAAAATCACAGGGTGAGAATGTTGCACTTCTGACTCCACCTGTGTTATTTTGTTTTTGCACTTAGCTGTTTTTGATTGTGTTGAAAAAAATATATTTGTAAAAATACGAATTTTAAACGTAAAAAGCATATGTAAATATATAAAAAATATTAAAATGAAAGCACCTACTGCGTTTATATGTTATAATTAAATCATTGGACTTGTTGGAGTCATCTGATGATAATTAAATCTTAGTCCCCTTTCACACACGTCAAGTCATGTGTTTTTGGGCGAAGAGGGTAAAGAGAATTAGCTTTTCTTATCCTCACTACATTAAAATACAAACAACAAACACGTACATTTCATGTTCGAGTGTGAACGCGAATGCAAGTTCAAAAGAAAATTGACGAGTCAGACTTGACTAATGTGAATTGGGACTTACAGATCGAGTGGCAAGAGTAAAATAAAACCGATGTAAGTTTACGTTTTAAGGATTACATTTTCACTATATTTTACTTCAGTTTAAGAAAAATTTGTGCTTTAGTTGGGAAAGTGCCATGTACATATCTAATAGAAAGGTACTCTCTTTCATATGTAGCAAGCAGGGGTGCCAGATGATTTTGATTGAAAATCGGCATATTTGAAATAAAAAATCGACGTTATCGGCACTTAAAGCTAAAAAATCGGCTAATTAAATTTCCCATTTTAAGGACGATAATCATCCTTTTATTAACAAAAACTAACAAAACAGAACATTAACTAATGTTTATAACATGTAAACCAATATAAAAATAAAAAAAAAAAACATAAAATAAACGTTATACAAACAAACTGCATTTTATTGTTAGTGCAATGGTCACACATTTCTATTCGAGAGGAAAATGCAAAGTAAAGTGCAGAGAATTTGAGTACCGCAAACAACAGCAAATTTTATCAAGGTGACGATTCCAAACACATGTCAGATGTCACAAAGCTTTAGTTATCCGTTTTCATTACAAATTTTAAGAAATATCCGCGCGGAACCCAGAACCTTATGTAATTGAAAATTTGTGGAATAAATTGGCTAGGGCGCCCATAAAAATATAAAAAAAAAATCGACATCCTTGTTCAGCTCAAGCAGAGTTGGCAAGAACTTGGAATAAAGAAAAAAAACAGCCCATCGGGTAATTCTTCAATATCTTTTTATTTGTTAGTACAATTACTATGCATTATTTAAAATGAATTTTTCACTCATGACAGAACATAGAGGGTGCACTTATAAGCTTCTATATTAGCATATTTTAGCTGAATATTACCCGATTTTAAGTGTCTTTTCGGAAAGAAGAGAAACAGATCTTTTAAATGATATATATATCGTTTAAGTAGCCTTGAAGAATCTTGATGTATTTCTCATGCAAACAGATTTTCACCCAATTTTTTCCACGTTTTTCAAGTTTATATGCGTTTTTGCGAATATTATATTAAGCTATGAATAAAACGAGAAATCCGTTGGAAATTGACGGAGTTATTAGAATTTAGCTGAGTTATTAACAGTTGTCTTCTTAATATAGCAAATAATTAAGTGTTCTCAAAAATTGTAAATGTTACTGAAACAAATAAAGTTAGATTTTCTCTAAAAATCGGCATTTTTGGAGGAAAAATCGGCAAATCGGCATTTTGATAATTTTAAGGCAAAAAATCGGCAAAATGCCGATAAATCAGCAATTATGGCAGGCCTGGTAGCAAGATCTTATCAAGTGGGAAGAAAACAATCTACGAAGGAAACACAGGTTCTCTTCTTTTTATGGTAAGCGTATTAAGTAATACTTATGTATGTATGCATAAAATAAGTAAAGAAAATTTCGGCTGGTGAACAGCTGTAAAAGAGAGCATTTGTCGTTGTTCTATTGTGATGATAACAAGGGTGACCAAGAAGAGAAATTTAGTAGTGTTAGTGAATTTTTGCTGTGTGCGTTGTAGAGAGAAACTAAAAAGGTAAACAACAACACAAACAATTTTTTTAAAGCAAAGCGATATACTTACGTCTGTAATCACACGCATAGGCAAAAAACAAACTAAGAGAAGTAAAGAGAAAAGAAATAGAAAAACAGTGGAAAGTAGCCTGAATGAGAGATTTTCAATTACTAACACAATTGTAAAGTGCATTAATACTAGTTTGCCGAACGCTGGCATACATATACGCTGTAGATAATTCTCAGCCAGATAAGGCTCATACGAGCTTATCTGTTCAACTATGAGCAGACTAATAAGTGAATATGCAAACACAAATCTTTACCAGCTGGCAAATGAAGAATCAATAGAGATGAGATGGAACTGTAATGTTGCATGTCAGCCTTAGAGAGGAATCTCCAACTGGACAACCGAAAAATAAGCGTGGCAGAAAGATTCTTGAGGGAATGAAAAAAGTTAACAAATCCTGTGATAAATAAAAAAGGATGTGTAATAATAAAGTTGGATTTATCTGGTAGGAGTTCTGTTTCCTAGTTTAATAAAGAAAAAACATATATATTTGTAACCAAGATTAAGGCCAGTATTTAGGCAACATTAGATCGAAAAGTGCTTGATTTGAAAAAATGTCAACAGGTCAATTTCTTATCTTGGCAATTATCTTATGCCAATTTAAATTAATAGATCAATTATGGATGACAATCGAACTTTACCGTGTTCTCGTATGGCAACTGCCAAGCAAAAATCTATTCATTCCAGTTGTCATTTTTTTCGTCCGTCACTCCTCTAACATATTGGCTTTCCACTAGGCATTCATTGCTTTATTTCAGTTTCATTAATCAAGTTGATGTTCAAGTTAAGTAGATGATTAAACTATTGTAGCTCTCCTCCATATGATTGTGTTTGTCATCATCGCCAGAGGTAAAATAGAAGGTCAGGGGGCTTCGTTTAGGTAGATGTGTCTGGATTAAACACTCGAAACCACATATTTTTTTGTCATGTCCTCTGCTGGGGATTCGAACCTGGGCCGCTTGTGTTGTACATGTGCACTCTACACCATGCTACCCTATTTTCAGTTGTCATATAGGCAACTAAAAATTTCTAGCTGCTGTTCGGCAACTCATGTGATTCCATTGCCGTCTATAATTACTTGGACAAAAAGGGTGGAATATTATGTATCGAATCGATCGGTATACTTTGTTGTATAAACACTATTTTCCTCCTCCCAACTAAATTGGTTTTTACATTTCTTTTCATGATTATATGGAAAGTGATACTATTTTTCTGATAGGTGCTATTCAGTATAAGAATTTGTTTTTGAAATTTTCCAAATACGCCTAAAATCTTGAGTAAGGAATAAAAACCGATTTTTCGTTGGAGTGCGGCTTTGAAGCCTTCTGAAAAATGGTGCCTGTTGCCATGTTCATATTCCTCATTCACGCGGAGTAGCTGGGCTATGTAACGATTCTTGTTGACCGTCCATTCTTTTTAAGCTTGACCCACGGGTTTGGTGCTACGAACTCTTTCTCAGCTTGTATGACCACGTGTTACTCGATGGCGAGAGAGATGTTGAGACACAATTTGAAGGCGATTTTCTTTGTTATTTTCGTTAAGTACCCAGGCCACCAGTTTTTTGGCAAAGTCCATTGAATGAAGATAATTTAATATTATGACAATTTTTGTTGCCTAACTCACGACTTGTTTAGCAGTTTGAGTGTTACAAACTTTGCTATGAACCTATTCCCCAACCCAACATTTGGCGTCGCCGACTTCAATTCAATACTAATTTGGTATTCTGTAAGAGTATTACGACGAGGAAATCGACAATTTACGAGATGGTGTGGTGTAGTGGTTAAAGTACATGCATATAACACAAACGGCCCAGGTTCGAATCCAAGCAGGGAACAGACGAAAAAAATTTAATTTGGTTTTCGAGTATTTAATAAAGATACCTCAATATTCCTCCAGACAAATCTATCTAATGAAGCCCCTATGACCTTCCATCTTACCTCCTGGTGATGATGGCAAATATCAGACGAACGATCAGGAGAAAACGCCACCTACTTGGAAAAAATTACAATGCTAAGTAATGATCATCACCACTTAGGATCTTCACCTTAAAAATCTTCTCCTTGAAAATTAACTTAATTATTGAAACTAAAACAAAGTAATTGAAGCTTTGTGCTCCTCAGAAGAGTGACGGAGAATTTTATTAACAAATTTCGACAATTATTTTGAAGAGCTGATAATCAAAGAAGTTTTTTTTAAAGGTAATTAAGAGAATTAATAAAAAAATATATTAAAACCTAAAATTATAGCGATTTAAAGTTCGTTCGATATCAATTTCACTCGATTTCAGTTTAGAGAACATACTCGGTTATGTTTATAAGCCTCAATAAAATACATATCGTACTGGTTCCTCGAAAGCGAGTCAACTCAAAATTTAAAAATTTTCAATAGTGGCAAACCTTTCTTTATATTTACTCTTATACCACAAAAAAGTCACAAAATTTATTTATTTATTATTTTTATTTTTTTGCACGAAAAAGTAAAGGAAATGATGTAAAATTTTTACAGTGATTAGATATGACCACTGTATGTATATTGCTTTCTTTTAAAGAGTGAAAATGTAAAACCTTTAAGTTGATTCCCTTTAAAGGAACCGGCGAGATATATTAAAATTAATTTTTTTTTTTTTTCTTTGAAGAATAAGTCAAATACATATGTGTCTCTAAATTATCAGTTTTAAAGTAAGCGATAAAGGTTAGAGAGCTTTTTCGACTTGACAAAACTTCATTAAGGCATGTGACTATAGAGCCTCGTTTAAAAAGGGGTTAAATCAGGTTTATTCCTAACACTATGAAATTGGCGCTAACATTAAGATTTTTAACCCAGGGACCGTATAAGCTGGGTGTCAGATATGATTTGGGACTATCACAGTTTGTCGTGTCGAGGATACTATTTAAAACTCTAGATGCTATGGAAAATAAATCTTTACGTAATGGGTAAAGTTTCGCATGCAAGATGCTAAAAAACTGAAACCAAGTTATATTTTTTGCAAAAATGAAAAAGGAATTTTTCTGCTATTATAAGGTGTGTGAACATAAATAAAAAAAGCAAGACTATCTACCAAATATTTTATTCCTGCGTTGCTGGGAGCCTTTGTGTTGTATACCTAAAAAATGTATTCCTCATAAGAAAAATTTGAAGGAAAGCATTAAAATTAATGATTTGTATTGGCTACCAAATCATATAGACCAAGTCCAGAAACTGTTATTCTGACGTTTTCTAGATATACAAAAAATCAATATTTACTTTGTATTCAATTTCGCCCATATTTTAACTGATGATGTGTATTGACTACTTATTATGTTATTGTATTTAGACCAAATTCAAAGCCTTCCACTATTACCGTTCCAAAGATATACAAAAATATTATATACTTTTATCGCAGGTACCACTCCCACGTATTCAAATTCGCCAACTTTTTGAGAGATTATTTATATAGACCACAAAGTTGTTTGGACCAAATTTAGAAACTTTCACTGTCACCTTCCAAAGATATGCAAAATCAGTATAAACGCAGTACAGAAATAAATACATTTTATACAAAATCAATATTTTTAATTTGGTGATTGTTTTTTTTAGAAACATTTAAAATAAGCGAATAATTAGTGGAGACACTCTAGAGTCACGTCCGTTTGAATTTCTTTAACAAAGCCACCATTTTTGATCACAGGGAGCTAAAATTTTGCATGACCATGAAGTTTGATTTCGATTTTTTTTTTTGTAGTTACGTCCGTTTGCATTTAAGGTGACTATATAGTAATTTAGATAGGACGTAACTAACATTTTAGAAAACTTACAAAGGTTAAAAAATAGAATTAACTAAATCTAAAACTAATATAATAAAAAAAGGTTTTAATCCTTTATTGCCCAAGACCCTTTATCATGATAAAACCTTTTTTTATAGAATCTTTGCTTTTGACATAATTTAAGCTCAAAAAAGGTTTCATATTTTTGCCAAGCCGGGAAGAATATAAAATAGTCTTGGTACTCAGATCTTGATTTTATATCTTTGGTTTTATTTAACTTTTTAGAAACAAAATATTTTATTACCGTTTGTATTATAGCGTTTGTGTATGCATTAACATCAAAAATTAAAATCCAAACTTTTTCAAATTTTTAGAAACACCTATATACACTATAACTGTTGAAGGATAACTGATCTTATGAGCAACAGAAGTAAAAAGGCGCAAAGTTATACCTGTATTATAAGTAAAACATAAAAGTCAATAACGGTTTATAAAAAGGTAATTTTTTACGAAGTACTATAATTATTGCAATAATGGTGTATTTTAGAATATTCTATCAGAATATGCCAGAAACGTAACAAATGGTTATTTACGTTCTTTCTAAATTAAAGTAAGTATATGTATCTATATACTAAAACTATATTGAATTGTATAATTATGATCATTATACAAAACTAGGCATTTCAAATAATACTAATTCCTTCAATCACTTTTTTTACTAAAACAATAGCAAGTTCATTTTATATAGTTAAACAAACTTATTCACCCTTATTCTGTATAGCGGTGTGGACAGAAGACGACGTCGTTTTTTGAAAATCGTTATTCCCATTGACAATATTTAAATTTATTGATGACTATCGACATATTGTAATTTTCGTATTCTGTAAAAAGTATTGATGACGATTTTGAGTAAAATTGAAACCGATTTTGTCGACACATTATTGACAAAGCCTCCCTTTGTCGTTTTATTTTCTTTTTTAAATTTTAAATGAAAATGAAATTGCTAAAACAAATTGAAGCCAATTTCAAAAACTAGTGGATGAATTTGGCGCGACTTAAAAAAACAACAATTCTCCTCTCTAGGTGACTGGATTTTTAACTGGTACACTTTTAAATAAGAGAGAGAGATGTTCATTATTGAGCCAGTAACGAAAAATGTGATTTCTTTATTATGAATTTTTTTCTACGATTACCGTTACTTTATGCAAAATAAGGATGTTAATTTCTTTTTGATTTGCCGTGTGTATTAAGCACTCTTTTGTACATATTAGCATAATTTAAAAGAATATGATTTAGAGCATGTGGGGATGGATCATTACGAACAAATCTTAATTCGCCAGAGGCTTCCGAAGGGGCACTATTCCAAGTAATTATAAAGAGTAATGGGACAATATTGCGACAGTGGTTAATGCTTTAAGCCCGCTAATAAGATCTGTTTTTGCGTGCAAAAGGTACACAAAAAAAGTAGTTTACAGAAATGTTGTAAATGGCAAAGCGTTTCATTTAGGTTTGTCGGGATTTAAAATTAAGAAATAATTAGTTACAAATAAAGCTGAGTTGAAAAATACCAAAAGTGGGGAATTTAAGCAGGTAATACTGAGCCACTTAGAAGAGACTGAGAAAAAGATCAATAAGGTTGTGTTAAATAAAATTGTGTATCAAAGAAAGAGAACTAACTACAGCTACTAACTGTTAAGTCAGAAATATAAGTCAACAGTATTTGACCTTTTAATTACTGATTTGATAACAATTGTTTCTTACTTTTTTTCTGTTAGTAAAAAAAATTTATAATATATATATTATAATAAATTTTAAAGTATTATAATATATATATTTGATCAATAATGTTAAGAATTAAGTTTTTTGCTTTATTATAATAATTAAATTTACTTTTTGTTTAAATAAAAAAAAATAATAGAGTAACTTAAACTAGAGAAAACTTTGTTTTATTTGTTCTCTAATTTTAAATGCTTCAGAGCTTGGAGTAATTTCGAATTCATCACATACTTCATCAATATCACTTTGGCTGTTTTCTGTAGTTTCATAAAAAGTATCTAAGCCATGTTCTATGCATATGTTATGCAGCGCAGCACAAACATTGATAATTGTAACAGCTTTTGACGGTTTATAATGAAGTTGACGTGTACCCAAAATACAACGAAATCGGTTCTTTAGCACACTAATAGTTTTTTCAATTATATTTCGGGCCTTAGCATGTTTTAAATTAAAAATTGTTTCACCACGTTCTGACACATTAGAGCGAAATGGCGTCATCAAATATGGCTCTAGAGGATAGGCTGCATCACCTGATGATACAAAATTATTAAATAATATTTAAATTGACTTCAAAATATTACCTAATAGCCAGCAATTACGCTCACCAGCATCATAGCGTTTTTGTAAATACCTTTTTGCTTGGCTAACATTCCATATTAGTGAATCATGAGTTGAACCTCCGTATCGGGCATCCAAAAAACGTATTCGCATTTTGTGATCACAAATCTACATACATTGATGTTATATACTACTTTTTTTTAAATATAAAAACGATAATTTATAAGGAACTTACAATCATCGCATTCAAACTAAAATATCCTTTAGAATTCAAATAGAGATGTTGGTCTTGTTGGTTGGGGGCCAAAATTTTTATGTGGGTTCCTTTCACACACCCTATAATACCAGGAAAATCTGTTTTTTCAAAAAAACTTAATTGGGCTTCAGTTTTTTCCGCATCAGTCATGTGAAACTTTATCCATTGTGGACAAACTTTCTTTTCCAGAACGTTTAAAGTCTCAGATAAAACCTTCGAAACAGCAGGCTGTGACAGTCCTAAGTTGAAATCATTTCCGATACCCATCTGATACGATCCATGGGCTAAAAACCTCAATGTTGTCGCCAATTTTATGGTGTTAGGAATAAGAGTTGATCTTGTTGCTCTTTTTAGATGAGGTTCTATTGTTTCTAGTACGTTTTTAAACGCAGTTTTGTTTAGTCGAAAATAACGTTCAAACCTTTTTAAGAAATAACGAAATAAATTTCTTACAGATAAACAACATTGAAATTTGCACTTACTTTTCATCTGGTAGTTTAAAGACATTTGATTTCTGTCTGAGAAGTCTTCTTTCAATTACTAAACTTTTTTTGTCTTCTACATCACTATGTTCGGAATTGTATTCGGGAACAAAAAACATTTTATTTTAATATATTTTAACTTTAATATATGTACTTTATTTTTAAATTTATAAGGTTTGTTTTAAAATTTTAAATTCTTTTTAAAATTAATAATGATGCCAAACAGAATAAGCGTGATTATTAACTTATTCGTTAGGAACAAAAATTACAAAAACTTTCTCTAAAACGGCCAAAATACTATTGATGCTTACTTTCGAATTTTATCAGCCAGTAGCTGAAGTTCCCTTTCCTTGATAGTTAATTCTATTTTTTTAATCTTTAACTCAGCCTCATGTAATTCTTTCTCTCTTTCATTGTTTTCTTCTGCTAATTTTAATCTTTTTGCTTCAATTTCGGTCATATCTAGAAGGCAACGTTTTACTGACGACACAGAATTCATTATGCCGGTTAACAGCGTAGTAAGTTTATTACTTTGTTTCTCAAGCGATTCATGATGATTAGAGCTTTTATACATTTTTGGTGTTTCATTACTTCTTGATGGTGAGGAGTTTACATTCCGCGTAGAGTTGTTTGTAGATGGCAATTCTCGCCTTGTATTTTCTGATGATTGTTCGACCATTGTAAAATTCAAATCTTCACTGTCAGAAATATATTCTACAGACTCGAAAACTTCGTATTCATATTCATCTAGTTTTTCGCATTTAATATCTAGGGTAGGTTCAGTATAATCCTCATCTTCATTTTGTTTTTCACATTCGATTTCCGGGATATTGCCATTAGAGTTTAATTCTTTTTCGAAGTTAAGCAGATTTGCCACAGATTTTTCTAAGGGGCTGAGTACAAGCTGCTTAAACTTTCCGCCACCAGTACCTTTCAACTCAGCTTCATTGGTAGCCAATTTTTTTTTAACTTTAAATTTTAAGTCCCGCCAAACCTGAAGGAAACATTTTGTCATTCAACATATTTTTGTAAAAAAAACACTAATTGCTGTACCTTTTGCCATCCAACACCACATCTTTTCGGCGGACCTAAAGCGTTAACCATTGTTGCAATATGGTCCCATTGCTCCTTGTAATTACTTGGAACAGTGCCCCTGCGAAAGCCTTTGGCGAATGAAGGATTTTTTCCTAATTCCTCCACTAATTTTTCGAATTGGTTTTGGTTTGTTATTTTTAAATTTTCTTTTTCCATTTCCGTTTTTTTAAACAAAAACTATAACAATAAAATCAGTTTTAACACATATCAACATCGACATCAAAACATTTTAAAGAATATAAAAATTATGGCTACATTCTTAGATAAAACAACTACGTCATCTTGTGTCGATACCGCCAAATATAATAAGGGTGATTATTTTTCAATAATAAATGTGTTTTGTATTTTTTTTTTTTTAATTCAATAGTCGTAATACACCTTTATAGAATACCAAATTAGTAGTGAGTTAATATCGACGTTGAGTAAAAGTAATGGCGACTAAAAATTGACGTTAAAGTCAATGACGTCAAAGAGTACAAAACAATACAAACAAACGCTTCAGCAATCTATAAAAAAAATAGAATGCACACAATGCTTTACGCCGTCACAGCTGTATGACCACCTTTGTCGCTCTTATCAACATAGGCTAATTCAGGGCACACTTAAGAAATCTTACATATGTATATTTTTTTTTGTTCATTGTTTTCAGTTTTGAGCCGTAAAATTTTGTCTACATTTATAGAGCCGCCATTTTTAAAATTCAAATCTGGGCTGCCAGATTTAAATTTAAAAAAGTACATTACGGAAAAGAATCAGTACATTCATAAATAGTAATAGTTTCTAATTAAAAACTAAATTAAATATGTAACGACAAACACAACTTCTTCTGTTTAGAACCATTTAAACAAAGTTTTTTAAATTAATAATTGCAATTCTTTCAAAAGATACCGTTAGTTTGTAGCGATTTTACTAAAGAAATTTTTATAAACATGCATATCGAGCCATAACTGTTAAAAAGACGTAAGCGACAAAAAACAAATTTCACAGGAGGATTTCTTTTATATATTTTTGTTCTAACATTGTACATAAGTCTTTTTAATTTTTGCTGTAAAATCAGAAAGGTACATTTTACAGCTATAAAATTTTGTGTGATGTTGCGGATGATCGAGTACTATCGATTTTTGTTAAAAAACGAAAAACGCGTTACGTCTTTTTGGCGGTTATGGCTCGAAATGTACTTCTATAAAGAAGTTATATATGTTTCTAGTTTTTTTTTTTAATCTTTGTGTATAATTTTTCGTTTATATTTATCTCTTCCCTTTCCCTCTAATTCAAAAATATTTAATTTAAAAAACACTTCAGTAAAAACGTCTGAATATGGTATAAAGTGCATATTTTCTAAAAAATTTTAAATGCACTTCTACTTCAAAACTCATTAAATTTTTGTAACTTCGTTTTTCGAAATGATTCGCTTTATATCTATAGAGAACGCTGTATTGCCTTTATTTGATAAATTGGTTCAAAAAATGTAAGAAAAAATCTGTACACAAGAAATACAAAAATTAAGCATAATCAATGCATTTACTGATAAAACAAAACGTCTGGCAACTCTATGTTTTATCAGCAGTCGTTGACATATTCAGACTGGTTGAAAAAATACAACAACAAATTGACTGTTGTCCTTGTATTGTTTAAATTGTTGTAGATCTGCATGTACCTTGTTTATGCCATGGATCAATTTTTATTTTTTTTTTTTAAGATTTATTGGAGCCAATATAAAACGTTATAAAAACTAGAGTATTAATATTACCTTTTTTAACTAAATTAAACTAATATATTGAATTAATTTTTTTTGTAAATATTATATTAAGTTTTTTACATATGAGTTGTTTTTAAATTTTAAACTAATTTTTTAAGAGTACAGCTCTTTGCAGATGATTGTCAGATCGAAAAATATTGACAGACCTGGCAATTAGCTGACAACGACGAAGCAATAGGAAATTGCCAGTTCGCACGGTTGCAAGGCATTTGTCAGAAAATGTGGTAAACCTATTACACATTTGCTTTTCATCTTTGACGTTAAAATTCGGGATCTGACAATGCTTTTTTGATAAAGTTTAAAGACAGAAAGTGTATAATTACATGGTTATAAGACATTTTCCGTACGTATGTATTGCTGACATCTAAACAGAGCTTAAGATATACATATGTATATACATATCTTTTTGGAGGTTATTTTGTTAAAAATCGTAAATTTCTCTCAACCTCTACTCTCCGTATTATAACTGATAGTTTTCAAACTTCAATGTATGTAGGAAAAGCAATTTTAATTTTCTAATGCTTACGGAAGTTTTTAATAATTATATTTTTGTAGCACGTTTCCACTGGTTTAATGTGATACAGTCCATAATAATTTTCCAATTGAAGAGATAATTTTCTTTTGCTGAGTTGCAGCTTATTGTCCTGAGTCACTTTATTTGCACTGCGTGATGTTTTTTTTTTTTTTTTTTTTTTTTTTTTTTTTTTTTTTAATATATCCCGATTTTAAAACAAAACGTAAAAACGATTTCATAAAAAATATTGTCAGGTTAGTGGGATATATCGCCTTTTTTGAGACATTAATGATTCTGTAATATGCATTCGGCATATCCTTTTTGATTAGGTTTGCTTCTTTCGCTGTTTTATTAGCTAGTTCATTACAAGATATATTCATGTGAGAAAGTGTATACATATATATAGTATTTTGGTTTGTTTACCACGGATAAGGTTTTCTTTAGTTCTGAATGTTAATATAAATTTAGTGTATTTATGGATGAGTCAGTTATTGTTATTGTCAATATAATTATATATCCGCTGTTGAATACACGGCGATATACGACTACTACAATTGTAGTCGTGTGGTTTGGGTGCACATATTTGACATTAGTGTCAACATTACTCAACATCGTCGCAATACTTTTTAGAGAAAATGAATACTACTTCGGCAGTCATCAATGAATTTTCATATTAATAATGGAAATAATAATATTCCACAAATGATAAGACAAATATGCATATGCTTATGTCGACGACATCAGTTAAAATAATTATGATTATCTTAATACTACCAACTATATAACGGTTTAACTTACTAGCTATGCTAAAACTATCTTTAATTTCAAATTTGTAAAATATCAATGTATACCAATGATTTGGTGTTCAATTTTCGATTAGTTTTTAATTGCAGTCAAGTTGAACACTATGAAAGTTTTCTTGCAGAAACTATCGCTAATTCTCTTTTCAACTTACATTCGCGTCTACACTGCGATATTCTTTTCAATGAAATTTAAGATTCTCACAACATTGTTGTTGTTTGACGTTACGAATAAAGAAAAAAAGAGATAATTTTAGAGTAAACAATAGTGTGTACTTCATTCCATTTTTTTCTCCACTCTCATCCATACTCAGACTTGCTGAAAGAAAAAATTTCATTGTGTTCGAGAGATGTGTGCTATATTTCTCATCGTCATTGTTGTTAATGTCGCTACAAAAAAAAAAAAAATGGAAGCACACAGCAGGGTGAGAAATCGAATTTGTTCAATACTCGCAAACCGAGTTACGACAAAATCTACTGATAAAAAAAATAGGGAATAAAAAAAGAATTAAATGCTGCCGCTTATCCTAGAATAGCAAAAAATACAAACATTTTCGAAATATAGCTTTGAAAGTTTTCTTATAACACTTTATAGTCTTAGAATTTTATTTTCTATATATTTCTTTTAATATATCTTACCTTATGTTTAATTATTTTTTTTCAAACTTTTATTGTTTTCCAATTCTTTGCTCTCCTTTTTTCTTTTTCTGTTTCTTACTTTCTTTTTACGCTGCCAAGTTTGCCAGCAAAAGGTTTGATTATTTTGTTCTAATAAGGGTTTATTATTCTCTATTTTCTATACTACACGAATTACACCGATTTGTTATTATTTTGTTAATTTGTTGTTTATTATTATGAAAAAAAATTAAACAAATTTCCGTTTTGTTTACAAGTGCGAAACACAGAATGAAAAACAACAAAAAAAAATAAGAGCCAAGAGTGTCAATGAAAATTGACTTGTTTTTTCCTTTCAACAGTGCTGGCACTTATATGGTAATAGGGGAATTATGTTTACTGTTGCAATATTTAGTAGTAAAAAATGAAAAGGCAGCAACACAACAGACAAAAAAGAGGTTTTTGAGTATTTTAATTTAAAATGTTTTATAAAAATAAAAAAAACATTGGTTGTAAATAGAAACTAAAGAAAATAATTAATTTTAAATTTTTATAGTTTGTTATGGTTTGACAAACAAGTATCAGAACCTTTAACAGAGTTGATTTTTCTAAAATATGGAGTGTTTTCGAATAAAGACTATGTCAACGTGTCTGCAGGATAATGAGCCTTTTTCTCAAAAACGGTGATATATGGCCCATTAAAAAAAATATTGGACGTCACTTAGTGAGGCCTCTACATCAATGAGCAGTCATAAGAACGTTTAACAGAGTTGATATCTCAAATATTATGGAGTTTTTTTTCCCAAAATTTTCTATTCAAAAGGGTCTCAAGGATAATGATTGCTTTTATCAAAAATTGTGATATGCGAGCAAATAAATAAAATAGCGAATAAAAAGTATTGTGAACTCTAGAACAGTAAACAAGAATCAGAAATTATAAAATATCTACTGTGGAACGATACCAAGGCAAAATTTATCCTTTTCAGGAGCGATAAATTTTCGGAATTTTCTTTAATACATTCGGTAAGATATAAAAAATTATTTTTAGTCAAGCTTATAATAGAAATGTAATAATTATCTGGGTATAGTCTTGTGAGACTGACGTTCTTTAAAACTTGAGCTCGACCATGAGCTACAAAAAGGTAATTCGCCAAATTTTATTGAAATATCTTTCAAGTGGCATGTTTTCTAGACTTACGAACAGGCAGACGTACGAAGCGATTCTGTTTATATCAATAATTTGTTCTTAGATGATCTGCATAGTACAAGTTGAAGCACTATAACTTAACGTAATTGCAAACTAAACTATAAAAAAAATTTAATCTTTTTAAAGGTTAACAGAAATTGTGTATTTATTCATTAGTAATGTAAATAGGAAAACAATTTGAAAAAATTTTTAAAGATAACATTCGTTTATATATAACAAAGTACAGAAAAGATTATTGATTGATTTGTAAAATATAATCTCTTAGAATTTTTCTTATGATCAAGGATATTAAATTGTTTTATGTTATTAGATTAAGAAAATGCATTAAACTTGTTAAAAAATTCTTAAAAATAAAAAACATATTTTAAAGTTAAAATATTAAAAGAAGTTATAAGAAGTTTAAATTAAAAGTTAACAACAAAATGCTTGAAAATGATTTTGTATAATAAAGGCCTTGCTCGCCTTGTTCGTAAAAAAATATTTTTAATTTAAAAGGCAAACTATTAAAAAAATCCATTTATCTTTTATAAAATGAAAATATTTCTTTATAAATAAGGAGCAGCTGCTACATCGGTAATAACAGCAGTAAATTGAATATTCAATTCAAAAAATTGTGCTTGAATAGATGCTTATTTCGAGATAAAAATGTTTAAATTAATTAATTGCAGAGCCTTAAAAGTATTTAAATGTTTAAAAGAAGCTTTTAAAACTTTTTCTTTAATGAAGATTTTGAAAAAGAAAGAAAACAGATAGAGTTAGAAAAGCCTACAGTGCACATGAGGTAACACGCACCATTTCTATGCATTTTATTTGAATTTAATTTTAAAATATCTTTAATTTTTATGTATTTTAATTATTTCTCTATACTTAAATACCTTTAAGACTCTGCTAATAGTCGTTGATACACTACTTATGAATGATGATGATGACAATGACAACACCAACAACAACAACGTTACGGATTCTAATTTGGAATTTTGGTGTTGCGTATAAATGTGTGTAGGTGTTAACTTATTAATTTTTTTTAAATTTCGAGTGGCTTTTTTGTCAGTTTCTTTTTACTGTAGTCTCTTACTGATGCGTCAGCTTCTAGGCTTTATGCTTTTGTCGTTTCATCTCCTCCTTAATAATCGGTTCGCCTTTATTTTATATTAATTGAATATTTTTTTTTTTTAAATTTAAATATAATAAAGTCGTACTACCGACTTGGTGATGAGTGTATCGTTGTCATAGAAACTAGTTTGTATGGTAACATTACCATTTAAGACTTTAGCAGGCATCATTTGAGATTCGGGAGCAGCTTCAATGGTCGATTGCCAGGTATTAGTGGTATTAGCACCCACCCAACCCATTTCAAAGAACCATTCTTCCATAATGCGTCCTTTAAATAACACCTTCTGATCCAAACGGAAATTTTCCATCGGTTCAATTGTACTGAAATTGATCTCACGTGAAACGGCTCTTAAATCCAAAATTTTCACGGGTACTCTGGCTTCATGCTCGGCATCTGGTGATGAAAAATCCTTATTCTCCTGCCAAATGACCCTACCTGTGTCAGCATCTCGCAAAATCATATAATTGATTTGGAATCCGCGCTGTATACGTTCACCCCGATCTATGCTATCGCTAGAAACATTGCTAGCATCATCGGAGCCCATCTTTTCTAGTTTTTCCGTAATTTTGAAAGTGTTTTTTATACCGTTTTGTACTAGAAATTTTTTAAATTTAAAGTTTTGACTGTTTCCTTTCTCTTTTTTCTGTCTTGCTAGTTGCTAGTGGAAAAACTGTTTTTCTTTTCACTGGACAACGATAAAAATATTACACCAACAAGCTGTCAAAGACAGCTGTTCGCAAAATGAAAAGTCAACGTTCATATGAGTTGCCGGACTATAGGCAATTTGTTAGGAATAAAGCATAGATTACATTTAAAAATTTTCCTCTAGTAAAGAATTATAGCTGCTACATTAAAACACATATGACGTCTTTATAAATGCGAAAATAAAAAATTGATAGTTTTATGTATTCTTGTTGTTTATGAAGCTTTTGTTTACATTCATATCCCATAATAAAATGTCCTAATAAGGAATTATAGCTGTTGCATTAAACGCACGTGGCATCTCTGTAAATGAGCAAATAAACATAAATAAAAATCAGCTGTTTAAATAAATCCTATTTTTGTAATTTTTTGCTACAACAAAACTTGAAAAAATATATAGAAAAAAAGGTTTTTAGCCATAAAACAATGATCATATATGGTGTATATATTGTAAGTAAGTCAGGTGGTCTAATATTTAATCTGGACAATAATGTCCCACGTATTGAACATGAAAAAACCTTTACATACCCCTTGGATCTTATGCTGGACTATAATCCCAAAAAGGTTACGGTAGTATTCAATCGCAAAGATGGTATTAATGGTAAGTTTTAAACATTTTGAATCCTATACGGTTTTTACATAAATCTGTTTATAAATTTTAGTTGGTCACGTTTTGGTAGCTGTGAATGGGTCTCAGGTAAATGGTTCCACCTTAGAGGATGGTCGAGATGTCAAAACAGTATTGGAATCTCCAGAAAATTATCCCATAAACCTTAAGTTTAGTCGTCCAAAAATGACCACCAACGAAAAGATTTTCTTGGCCAGTATGTTTTATCCTTTGTTTGCCATTGCCAGCCAATTAAGTCCAGAACCAAAATCTTCAGGCATAGAAGTATTAGAGGCGGATACTTTTACGCTACATTGTTTTCAAACGCTGACGGGCGTCAAATTTATTGTGATCAGTGAGACGGGCTTAAATGGCATGGATATTTTACTGCGGAAAATCTATGAATTGTATTCGGATTATGCCCTGAAAAATCCTTTCTATTCTCTAGAAATGCCCATACGTTGCGAGCTTTTTGACAATAAGTTACAGGCTCTCTTGGATTTGGTAGAGAAGACAGGCGTAAATAATTTGGAAAAATGAAAGAAGCTTAGGTAGTAGAAAGTTATAAACTAATAAGTAAAAGAAACATTTTAATAAGTTTCATTCTTTAAAGGTATAGGCCAAGTATAAATGTCCGAGAACAACATTTATAGAACCTTAAATAGTGTAATGTATTTGTACAACTGCTTTTTAAGTTAAATGCGATTATAATTCCATATTAAAAAGATTTTTTTTATTTATTTCAAATCAAACAAAGTGTTTCGAAGTTGTTTTTTATTGGTGCTTTATTAAGCATAAAAAATCAAATTTTTATAAAAAAATAAGCATTCAAGTAATGTCGAATTAAAAGTGAAGTGAATAAAGGGCAAAAATTGTTAATTTTTTTGATAAGGAGTATAAAACGACTTATTTTCTCTTTCATGCGCGATTGAAAATGAGAAAAAGCATAAACAAATTTTAAATAAAAGAAATTCTGCTTTCTGTTAAAGCAAAAGTAGCCAATATTCTTCTTTAGTTTTTATATGTTCAAACATAATTTGAATTGAAAACACAGGCCAACAAATGTGTTCCACACCTTTATGAATTGAAATTAAAATTGTATGTACAATCACCTCATACGTTAATTAAATTAAAATTAAATTGGTTTTGTTTTTGTAACAAACAAAAAATGCAATTTATTATATTTCGAAAATTAAACATAGTGTTGATATTAAAAAGAGCATAAATTAAGCTTAAAATAGCAAAAATTAAAACATTACACAAAAGACAAAAAAAAAATTAAAAATATTGCACTAATTGCGTTATGTCATGTGAGGGAGGGTGAAATATATAATAAGTTAATAGGAAGGAAAAAAAATGCATTTAATAATACGAATTACTTTTAACTTAAATTTATTTAGTGACTAGACCTCTAGCTTTAGGATAAGCAGAGCCTGGTTTTTTTGGTTGTGTACGTCCAGTGGGTGGACGTCTATTCGAGTCAATAGCTGATGCCGGTGGTATACCCGTAGCACGACTAGACTTGATTGTACGCGCACCATTTACGGTGGGTATTCCACCGCCAACACCATTTGTAGTTGCATGACCATTCATATTAGATGAGGCTGCTGCTGCGGCAGCTGCCGCATTAGCACTGGCATTTATTATGCTCTCCAAACGACTGCGTATGGAATTGGTGTGATTGTCTACAATATCAATATCATCACCGGTTTGCATTGCCTGAGCCAGAACTGCCTGTAGAGATGCTGATACTTTGGGTGTTTTGTATTCCTGGGTTGTGCGACAGGGCATTTCCAATTCATAGCTGACAATATTTTCGCTTTTGAAACGTAATGCTTCTTCTGAGGTATTATTTTTAGCTTCCAACAAGGCATATTCTGAAATGGGTCTCCGACGTTGGGGGTGCGACAGAGGACGTTTATTATTATAGCTGCCATCATTGTAGATAGGTAGTGAGGAGTATTTCCATTCTTCCTGCTCTTCATCATATTTAGCCTGAGTGTAGAGGCGTTGTTTAACCTCGACGGGTACAAAGTTGTCTATTATAAGTATCTGCCGTTTAAGTTCTTTAACCAATTCATTTTGTGCCATTTCCAGTTCCCTTAACTCTTGATTGTGTTCAAATTTACAATCGTTAAGTTCCTGTTGTAAGGCCAAATACTTGGCATAGCATTTTGAGAGTTTGCGTTTTTTCAATTCCACTTCTTGTTCCAGGGACGTAACAGTTTCTCGGATTTCCAATGTAGTTTCCTCTTGCAGTTCCAATTTTTGCTGCATTTCTATTTCTCGCTTCTTCCGTTCAGCTATTTCAACTAATTTCTTTTCCAATTCAATTTGCCTTTCACTGTAGGTATCGAGTAGGTTTTTGCCTCCCCTAACCATTTGGGATTCAAGTTCGGCTAATTTTGCTGCCAATTTTGCAGTTTCCAAACGTTCACATTCCAATTGTTCATTCGTTTTAGCCACCTCTTCTTCGACCTCATTTTCCTTATCCGATTCCGGTTCATCTTTGTCCTCATCCACATCATTTTTCAATTCTGAAGTGGTCTGTGACAAATTGCCATCCAACTCTTTGTGCTGGAGTTTTTCTTTCTTTTCGGCTTTGGTTTTCTTGACAATTTTCTTGGGTGGTTTCTCCACTTTAACGTGCTGCTGTTGTTTAGAACCAATCAAACGTTTAAGACGTTCAATTTCTTCCTGATACTCCTTAAGTTTAGCATCCTGAGGATCTTCATTCTTAATCGGTTGATTTTGTATAGCTTTAGCTCGGGATGCATAACGCAAGGTAGTTAAAGTTTCATTGTAATTATAGGCCGATGGCCCAATATTAGCAATCATTATTGTTTTCGAATTACCACCCAACGAATCTTGCAAGAGCCGTGTTAACTTCGAATCGCGATAAGGTACATGAGGTGAACCTTCGGCTAAAGCGGATATAACATTACCCAACGATGATAAGGCCAAATTAATTTTGCTCGCTTCCTTAAGACGTTCAGCTGAAGCACCAGTTTTACTTTGTCTCTCACTGCCGGCCAAATCGATGAGATTCAATTTGCCCACTTTAATCGTGTTCGTTTCAATGTCACACATTTCAATTTTAATCATGAATATTGCATGAGATCTGTAAACAAAATTAGGAAGGGGATATTAATGAGATTCCATTTAAAAAGACTAAAATGTGAAACAGCAGTACAGTAAAATACAAGAAAAATGTCGATGTATGTATTTACCTAGAACTGTGTTCATTCATGTTAGTAAAACCGATGGTACGATTTTTATTGCCAATCTTCATAACGTTCATCATGTCATCTACACTCTTACACGTAATGGAATGTAAATTCGGTACATACACACCCGAATGACTTTCACGCACCTCCAAATGCTTTGAATTTGGTTTCAAGAGATCCCTTAACTCTTCCATGTAAATTTCCAAATATGAAACATCGACCAGAAATTGAAAATTCTCCGTACGATTAATGTGTAACCATATCTGTTCGAATGTACGTGGTATTATGCCCACCAACTCATCGTTGCCACGAATACCTTCCATGGTAAATGTTTTACCAGTGCCTGTCTGACCATAGGCAAATATACAGCCATTGTAGCCCTCCAATACAGAACTGACCAGGGGAAAAACAATTTCATTATAGACTGTAGTCTGAGAGGAGCCCGAATCATAGACGGCATCGTAGGTGAAAACCTTGCGTTGCTCCTTTTGTGTATCAGAATAATTTGAGATCTCAATAACACCACGATTAGGATAGACACCAATGACTTCATCATAGCCCTCTGAACGTTCTTTGTTACTCATAGGCCGACATCTCACCACCACCTGTACACATTCGTTAAGCGTTTGGTTGTTGGCTGTACCCGGTCGACGAGATCTGGCACTCATACTTCTGCTCTTAAATACACTGTAAACGTAAATGTAACCAAGGAGAAATTGAGGTGGTTGTTAAAAAAGTTAACAAACTTTTGCTAAGAATATAAGAAAAGATCACACATTTACACATACAAACGTTATCAAAAGTGGTATAAATCAATAACAACAAAGACTAGGTTGAATTCTCTTTGTTAAATATATAAAATACATGTAAAATAGTTTACCTTTTTATTAATAAATTTTTAAAGCCAATCTATAGAGTATGGCCTTGCTATCGAAGTTGTTTTCAAAATAATTTGTTAATATTTATTACTCAACTTTATTTTTTATTCTTCACTGAATTCTCTTCTCCACACCTCAAAACGACTTTGGTCTTTCTTGCTGTTGTTGTTTAATCTTAAATATATTTTGATTTGTTTTTCGAGTTATTTTTATAAATAATGGACACTTTTACATATTGTTATATATTTTTGTATAATTTTTATTTTTTTAATTTTTATAAAATTTATCAAAATAATTTTTAGGAAATTTAACAACCAATTGAAAAAATTATGTTTTCTTTCTGTGCTTTTCTGTATTTTTCTCTTTTCATGATTTTCATTTTCGAAGCATTCACAATAACGTATCAATATATTTCCATGCAACTCTGTGTTTTTTGTTTTTCCTTTTTTCAAGCATTTTGCTTGATTTCTCTTTACATTATTTTCTTCTTTAATATATATTTGTTTTGTTTTTGTTTTTAAAGACTATTTGTCAAGAAGTTTATCACAAGCAACGAAGTTACGTATTGAAATTCGAATTGTTTTCAAAATTATAGGATAATTTGTTGCTATTTATAATAATATAAATAAGATTTATTTAAAAAATGGCCGGACTTATTAGACAAATATTAAAGCCCAGTCTTTACCGTTCAACCGCTACCGGTGTGTGGTCAGCGAACATAAACAGATTTTTGTCTAGCGAAGGCGGCGATGCACCACAAACTTTTACGAAAGATGCACTTAAACAGTTGGTTAATACAAATAAAGTTGTGGTCTTCATGAAAGGTAATCCAGAGGCACCACGTTGTGGTTTCAGTAATGCCGTAGTTCAAATTTTACGCATGCATGGTGTAGAATATGATGCCCACGACGTTTTGGCCAGTGATGAATTGAGACAAAGTATGTGTTGTGTTTTGTACTACAGTGAATAGTATATATTGTATTTGTTTGCTTGTTTTTTTTTGCTAGATATTAAAGATTTCACCGAATGGCCTACTATACCTCAAGTTTTTATTAATGGTGAATTTGTTGGCGGTTGTGATATTCTCTTGCAGATGCATCAAAGCGGTGATTTAATTGAAGAACTTAAAAAAGTAGGCATCGAATCATTGCTTTTGAAAGAAGCCGAAGCTAAAAAGGAACCAAAGAAAGAATAAAATGCTGGTGCTTGTTCACTTAAAATTCATTGTACAATATCGTAAAATATTGTTATTCACTTAGTTTATAAATGTTTTTGAAGAAAAAAATATATATAATATAATGGAATACGTATTTTAATTATGTAAACAAATGGTGTGGATGATGAAAATTTGGTAAACATGCAGTGTACGACTAAATTATTCGGCTAATGAGAAGTAGCTTGAATATGTGAAGCAAAGTTTAGTGTTGGTTATATCTGTTGTTATAGTTTTAACTTAAATATGTGGCCCGTTCTTAGGGATAGAGTAACTGGTATAATGTAAAATTCGCTTGAATGAATTAACATTCATAATTTCATTAATACTACATGACTAATACAGTTGTTAGAGTTTTAAAGGGATTGATAGGGGTTCTTTTATTTATATGATGGTTTTGTGCTAGTGGTCTGCAAAAGTAGAGTGTTTAATAGCAGTTATGTTATTTAACATGAATTTACATGTGCACCAGTTTACCAACACTTAGTTACCTAAAAATACAACTCTGTGCACTGTTTACTTCAATGTTTTGTATTTCTATTTTCATTGGAATTTTAAATAAACTGTCAAAAAAATTTTTAACCGAAGAGGCGCCTATTTTAATTTTACAATTTTATTTTATAAAATATAGAAAAGACTTAAGAGTAACGAAAATGTATTTGATATCAACAGCTAAAACAACAGTTTTAACCGATTTCCATGATTTAGATACGAAATCGATTTATCAGCATACAAATGGAGAAAACACAGACTTTCAATTTTATGCCCAAGAGCGTATTTTTGTGGAGGTTAATAAAAAGTCTGGTTTGGAAATAATGCGCATCAAAGAAAAGGCTCAAAGTAAGTAAAACTATTAAAAAAATGTTATATTAAAAAAAATAAAATGCACCTGTAGAAGCCGATATTCAACGTGTGCGCAAACTTACGATCGCTAATGCATATTGTGTGGCGTGCACCAAACAGTCTTTAGAAGAAATGGCTGTGGGTTTAGCTAATGGCCAGGTTAAGCTCTACAATTATCACAAATCAGAATTTGTTCATAAATTTAGTGCAGGTAATTAAAATTCATGATTTTTTTATATTAAAAAAATAAACCGTTTATTCTTCTGATAGATTCAAATCGTAATTCGGTTTTGTATTTGGATTATAATGCCTCTGATGAGTATATAGCCTCAGTATTTGAGAATGGCTTTATTAATATATATGGCCATAGGACCAAAACAAGAATCGATACCTTTAGTATTGATGGCAAGTAAGTAAATATAAAAAATTATTGCATATGTAGTTAAAAGAAAAATCCCTCTGTCAAAAAGTTTATAAAAGAGCTAAATTTTAAACCAGTTAAATCTGATCTGAGCTTAGCAAACATAGCAGCAAGTATATTAAAAATCATACTTACGCTAGACACTTGCTAGACTTTCATTATGAATACGGCCGTAGATAAATAAGAATTGTTTAGAGATTGCTTAACAAACTATGGATTAATTTATGTTATCACAAAGCTCCTATTGCTCTTATATTTTTTTCACCATACATTTCTAGTTCAACATTGGCACGTTTTCATCCCACTAAACGTTTTCAACTGTCCATAGCTTCCTACAAAGGTGCAGTTACTATCTATGATGTTCAAACAAAACGTAAACTATTCCATGCTGCAGATGCCCATGGAGCACAATGTCGGGATTTATGTATGTCTCCCGCCAATCCCGATGCATTAATAAGTGTTGGTTATGATTGTGTCATAAATATATTCGATACACGACGTAAAGTAAAACCTGTACAATTAATATATTGTCATCCTCTGTCAACTGTGGCGGCTAGTGAATGTGGTACTTACTTTTGTGTGGGCAATCTTAAAGGAGAATTAACCACTTATGATATTCGAAATACAAAACTTTTCTTAACATCGAAAAAAATCCATGAATGCGGTGTTACACGAGTAGCGTTTGCGCCTTTAACAGGTGATAATTGCTCTAGTTTTTCTAGTTCCGGTGTAGGAGGAGAACATTCTACGGTAAACGCTGTCAATGCTGCCGGTGGCGGTAGTAGCGATTTACGTAAATCAGTTGTTTCAAACTTATTGTCAGTGCCAGAGAATAATCGAACTCAACGGGATTCTTTTTGCGACTTTTTAGATTTTCAAGCAAATCGTGGACATGAAAAGATGTCACCACGTTTTGCTCCCCGGAGGGATAGTTTTGATTGGGATGTATTCTCGCGTAAACCTATTTCAGATGAGAATCGTACATCATTTCTAGGAGCAGGCATTGGCGGTACAAATTCATCTGCCACTCAAAATGATTCATACGATGCAAAAATGAACTCTATGGAAATATTAAAATTAGGTGTCCCACTAAGAGATCGCAGCAATACACCGCAACAAACATCGGCTACTGGAAAACTAACTCAAATCAAGGAAGAAGAAAAAGGCACACAAGAAAATGCGGATAATTCCATTCAAAATATTACTTCCGAAAGTGATAAGGAAAATCCACAAATTGATTTAGATTTTGTACAATCACGCTTAAAACTCTTACCAGACGATTACAATAGTACTCCTAACCGTGAAAGAACTTCAATGGATAACCTATTGGCAGCCTCAAAAATTAATACTCAACCTCATGCCACATCCACGGCTATGAAAGAAGAAAAACCACAAAGTAGAATAAACGATGGCGCTACTTTAAATGAAACACAAGCTCTTTCGGATTTACGTACTGAAATGTTGGAACGTATGAATCAATTAGAATTTGAAATGAAATATCAAATGGAAAGCAACAAGTGGCAAATGTTTACTCATAATTTCAATTTGTCAAATCAGCATTCTCAACAAATGGAAGAGATACGAGAGTGTTTGGGTGTTTTATTGCAAACGGATCCGTTCGTTAATGAATTTTTAAGACTGAAACAGGAAAATGAATTGTTAAAAGAACAATTGCAACAGTTTATTAAAAAGTAAAGTTATTTTTATATATAATGTTTTCTTTTATTTAATTTTTTACGCTTTCTTAATATTGTATTTATTATAATTATAGTTTGTAGCAACTTCAGAGTCTTAAATTCACTTAAAAATCACTGTTGAATAAAGAAATTTTTTGAAGCAAAATTAATTAATTGAAATGTTATGTATAAAGAATTTTCGTTTGATCTTTTTTTTTTTTTGTTTGTCATATTTCACATTAGTTTAGTTCAATCGATAACTCTCGGCTGCTAAGGAACATTTCTGTGCTAGATATTATCATAATGGTTGTAGAATTGAATTAATTGAAAAATTAGGCTTCAATCCCCTCCAAATAATCCTCTGAAAAAGGATAACACCTACTTCGAACACCTTTAGGTCGGGCGACACCACCTACTAGAGGAAAAAAATAGGAGTCATTGATAAGCAAGGTTTTCCACCACTACACCAAATACATGATGTTAAGGCCATGACTAAAACATTCTGACGATAAGACGCTTTCTACATATGTGTACATAACACGTATCAGTCGCTTGACGCGTTCGGTACGTTAGGACTTGCAATGTTTTAACAACGGCAAATTACACAACACGCTTTGCAAACGACACTTGAATCAGCTAATTGCTTAATAGTCGTTTGTTTATATTATTTTTATGTAAAAATGGAAGGCAAAATATATTTTATTCAAGTTTTTTGTTTGTTTTTGACTTCATTGAATTAATATCGGTTTTAAAAAGAATTTAACACATACATACATCTAAAAGTTGAAAATTGCCCTATTTTTTCACTTTAGAAGCGTTGCATAGAGTCAAGTATATTTGAAAAATCTTGTGGCTTATAATGATTCATGTCAACTACTGTCATATTCTCACCCAAGTATATTTCCTCTTAAAGTCTCAATTATACGTGATTTAACGTAACGCCATAGTTGCAAAGCAACGAACCAACCTTACGAGCAACGCTGCGCTCAATTAGTGTTGCCTTACCATGACGCGTCTTTTTAGTTTTGTTATCTTTACATAGGATGATCACAGTGAACCATATGGTCTGTGGGTGCCTGCGTTCATCTGTGTTTTATAATGACGAGATGGCCGCTCGTCCTCTAAACTAACCTAACCTACCATAAATGATAATTGGATTTTTGTTTTTTCCAGCAATGGTTACTGTTATGTTAAGCCTAGTCTAATTGAACCTTAATATTTCAGGGTCGTATGCATAGTCATCGTATCTTTTTGCTTTTTTAACGGGAAAAAACTGAATTAAAAACAGCTTATTTTTAGGAATATGGCACCGAGATTACAGTTATATTTATTGAATAAAATATATGTATATTATAACACGTGTGTAGTAATTTGAAGAAAGTAAAAAATCATTTCAGTTATCAGATTTTTTATTTTCAATTTCTTCTATTTCTTTTAAATCATGGGTCATATCAACCTGTTAAATAAAATAATAAAAAAATTAAAACGCAAACTATTTCCTCATTTAAAATAACAACTTACAGATATTGTTGTGTTAAAATTGCCATAATCAATAATATAACGTTCACTTAAACTATCATATTTAATGACATTAATAAAACGTTGACCCCAAAATATCTCTCGAGGCACATAAGAAGTTCTAGCCTCAGTTACCTGCGCGGTTGCTGCAGAAACACCCACTATGCTGACATACAATTCAAATTGAGCGTTTGTTACATCTTTGGCATATTTAAAATGTGCCAAAGGAGAAGTTTCATCAATAACATGACAAACGATTTCTGGCCAAATAATAAGCTGTTGACCATTATTTTCCAATTTCAATTCGGTATGGGTTTTAATAAGTTCACCCTCTTTAGTGCTAAAAAGCGATTTTTCCTTGATTTATTGTATTTAAAAATATAATTTCATTATAACTTACGGTTTATCAACTATCATATAAACACGTATTTTTGATTCTATGGTTTGTTGTTCCCTTGGATCACAAACACGAAATAGTAGACATAGTTTACCATCACGATGACAAATCTAAAAGAAAGGAATTTTTTAACTTAACTTTTTAATAAAATTCTTTATTTTTATATTTTACATACCACTGCTTTATCGCTAAATTTTAATTTCGTTAATTGTTTAGCGGGCCTAGCTGTTTTGGCATAAATAATACTAATCATACCGCCTTCGATGGCTATTGAACAGATTATTTGCAAAATAAATAAAAACATAGTCTCCGGACACTCTTCACTTGGATATTTTTCACCAAAGCCAATGGTAGTTTGTGTTTCAATGGAATAAATTAACATTGAAGTGAAATCGTAGACACCAATGATGCAGGGATCTTTGCCTTCACCCAGTCGTTCACCAGTTACCTCGTCAAACATAAGATCGCCATGGGAATAGGCTACCATATAGCAGAGAATGGCAAAGAAAGTCCAGCTTAGAAAATAACTACCAATAAACATAGTCAACATATACTTCCAATCTAATTCGATCTATTAAAAAGAAATATTTTCAATTGCGATTTCAAAAACCATTTATGCCAATTAAGACTCGTAGAAACATTGGAGGGTTTTATTAGTGTATTAATGTAGACTTATAATTCTTTTAAAATAAACTTACAGATATAGAGAGTGTAGTAGAGAGTAGTCAGACAAATGTCAAGTTAGTTGTTATGAATTACTTGGTTATATATACGATTAATGTACAACGGACAGAGTCTAATCAAATAAACTAAATGTTACACGTTTACGTGTATTTTCGCTAAAATCTAATGTATCATCATTGTGATCATTGCCAATATCATCATCATCATCATCATTCGTATCATTGGGTGTTAATTTCTCATCATGTGACGTTAATGGCTGTGGTGTATTATTATTTACAGTGACTGATGAAGTTGTGATTGCGTTTGTTGCTGTTGTAAAATAAGTTAAAAATCTTTTAGGCAAGATCCATCTTACTAGTGTTGTTACAAAATCTCTAATATAACGCCAAGATTTTTCGGGTATTTTTTTAAAGGTTACATTCTCACGGCCATTTTTCTCAATTACACGATATGGTTTACGGCGATAGTAAAACGTATCCACTTCTGCTACTACAAGTAGAGTCAATAAAAACTTGTAAATTTATTTTAAAAATCTCTCAAAAATCGAAATAATTACCATTTCTACGTAAATCCGCATTTAATTCGATTGTGCTACCGGCCCATTCAGTGGCGAGAAAACTGAAAGAAACAATAGTGGAAGTTTAAAATTAAGTTTTTAAATATTTGGATATTGAGAGGTTTATTCCAAAAATAAAAAATAAAATATTTGTGTATCAAGGAATATCTTTTGTATTCCCCTGAGTGCCTTTTTTTGACTTTCTCTTTAAAATTTTCCTCGTACGGTCTTGCGTATTTACCTTTCACTTTTTTCTATGATTTTTTGTAAGTTTAATAACAAAAACAAACAAATTATACGTAGGAGAAAAACATAAATGGTAAAAAATGTATAGTCTACGAATGCCGAAGGGTTTTCGTGCAAATTTCGGGTTTGTCGAAGGTTCCAAAACATACAGATATCGTAGGAAATTGCGTATCTGTGAACTGTCTAGGGATACTGAGCTCGCATTTTTCGCGCTGAAGCCGGGCATATGTGTATTGTTTGACTTGGTTCGTCGATATATAAAAAGGCTCAATTTCGTTGGCAGCGTGAGGGCACATGCGGGATCGCTAGGATCTGCTCGACGGATCTAGATATATATATATATATATATATATATATATATATATATACATATATATATATATATATATATATATATATATATATATATATATATATATATATATATATATATATATATATGATAATTCATCGCACTATTGTAGAACGCATGAGACTCAGAATTCTCTCGCATGATTTCTGCAGGTGCTGTAGTTCTGAAAAAGAGGAGGAGACTATCTTTCACTTTATATGTTAGTGCCAAGCACTTGCTATGAAACGACGGAGATTACCGGTCTCTCATTTTTAGTCATCTCAGACTGAACTATCCAGGATAAGAATTGCGATATTTTAGAATCAAAGTGGTTTCATATGGAAACTGTGGAACTTCTGGTCTAAGTGGAACTTTAAGTGAACTTAAGTAAGGGTCCGCCACCTAAACTAATCTAATGATAAAAGAGCAAATGTTTGCATGTTCACAATTCTAAAAGTTTTTATGCCTTACTTCTGATAAACGATGCATAACTTTAATATTACTATACGATCTTTTTATTCAATAGGATTACGATTATAGAACAGAAACTCTTTTTTTTCCTTTTATCTATTCTATTCATTCTATCAAATGATCTTTTATAAGATATCCTCGAATGATTGACTTTAGGTAGATCTCGTTGCAAACGCCAGCAGTAGCCTGTCATCATATGGGAATCCCATCTTCCCTGATAGCGAACATAAATTCACCCAGATTTTGTAGAAATCGGTCTAAATATGAGTACAGGAAGTGGATAAAAATCCACTCATGCTCATGTTGCACCCTAGCTATTGTAAGTTTGATAGCATGTACTCAACTTAACTTGGTCGTGAGATTTCTTATTGCTTAGGAAATTACTCTTAACAAAAACAAATGAATTCCGAGCTTTAGATTGGATTTTAGTGTCCAACAAAAAACGAAAGTCCAAGAAAAATTAGTAAGTGAGTGTAGCCTGCTTTAACCCAAATACAAAAAATGTTACCATATTTAAAAAATGCACGTCAATTTGAGATAGAAACAAAACAAAAATCCCAGGAAACAAACAATTTTTTTTTTGTGATGTTGACTAGTATTATCTATGATTTCGAATAGTGTAACAATAAAAGATTTATTTGTTTATCGAAAATCACCAAACGATTAATTACAGATTCCTAGTGAAAAGAAAACCACAAGTCAGATTGTTATGGTTGGTTAAAAACGTTTTAATAATTCTATAACGCAATGTAATCTTTTTTTATTTTTATTAATAAAGGGTGTTCAAAATTGAAGTATCATTTTAATTTTAATAATAATTGAAGTATCATTTTAATTAAATAAATTTTGGCCAAAAGTTGAAAACAACTTTAAGGTATTCGAGAACCGATGTATAAACGATCAAACCTTTCTCACTTATCAAGAGTACAAAAAAAAAAATGCTCTCAATTTACTTTAAATAAATATAATGTTATATTTAAGTACGTATATTTTCTTTTGATAATACGTATTCAAATATAGAGCGACCAGCTACATTTGCGATATTTTTTATGAAATCTAAATAGTTGTTTTTGGTTCACTAACAGTATTTTATGCGATTATTGTCATTCCACCAAAAATATAAATTATAGAATGCTTACTTAGTCTAAGGACTTGTTTTGATAAAATTGCTGTTCCGAGGTAAGGGACTTAAACAATCTTAATATCTGCATTGTTTGCAATGCAACTCTATTCCTTGTCAAGAACATCTCCCTGTGACTCAGGTCTTAATGGCAATCATGACATGTAATCAACAAAAATGGGGCCTTTACAAAACTGAAACCAAAGTTTCAGGGGCTTTCGGTGCTTGTAATATTCTATATAGAGCCTTGAGAGTAGACGGCTTGTAATAAAACTTAGCGTTAAGAACGCTTTGCTATAAGCTTGTCGTAGCAAGTGAACATCTATAACACTTCATTCGATAGACCATAATTTGGCATTTGATTGTCTACTGCTGCAGAAGCATAACGAGTTAAGCCTGCATATATTTCTATCATGTTTGAATGAATCCATTTCTATTAAGACTAAACCTTAATATAACCCTATTTGTAAAGCCTACATATATTTCTATCATGTTTGAATGAAGACTAAAACTTAATATAACCCTATTTGTAAAGAGTTCAATTTTAAGACAATGCTTAGACTAAAATTTGGCATTATGTATTTAATATTGTGACTAGTTCTTTGACATCGAATTTTGTATCAACCGAATTTTTACCTAGAGCCTAAAGAGTCTTGATCCAGTTTTTTTTTGTAGGCCAGATCATTCTGGCTATTATACAAGTAGTGCCTATACATCTATAGAAAATTGATTGATATATTGGATTTTAGTTGCCATAAAACATAGGGATGGCTGTATAATATTGGCCTGGAATCAGCAGCACAAACAGAAGCAGTACTGATAAGCAAGTACAGACGAAGGCAGCAAATGAAACTATGTATTGGCTACGTGATAGCTACACAAAACCCTAAGCTGAGCTTTAAACAGCACTTTGCAATGGTAGGCGTCAAATAAAAAAGGTAAATCGAGGGCTCGAGCGAATAATGCTGAATATCGGCTACCTTCAGGGTGAGATAAGATGGCTCTTGTCGATGATTGTGGACTACGTCGTACTCTACGCAGCGCTAATTTGGGCATACGCGAGAATCCATTATATGCGGCAGATAGCAAATGTACAAAAACGCTTTACGTTAGAGTCTCCAAAGAATACAGGACAGTGTCCAAACAAACAATTGCTGTAATATCTAAAAAATGCCGATGGATATCCGTGCGAAAGAGCTTAACTGACTTTATAGTTTCGACTGTTAAGTGCGGCAAATTCATCGAAGAAGGAGGCTTTTGGTTGCAGACCTACCGTTAACAATTTGATTGTCAAGATATGCTTATCGAGCGCCAAGTAAAATGCGGGTCAATTATTCGCAGGACAAGATTTGTGCAGTATCGGCATAAACGAGAGATAACGAAGCAACAAAAACATCAAGAAACAGTCATACAGAGAGAAATGCACTGTTATGAAGGTGAAGTTTGATCCTACCGCTTTGGACGACTTCTTGACGTAATACCTAATCGGTGGTTCTGAGGGCATCCTCCGTCGGACACTGCAGTAATGTTCGTGTGTGATCCCCACTCTGACTGAGGCTTTCAACTTCCTTACATCCTTCCTTTATTTATGTAGTCGGTATAAGTAAACTAAAATTTTCTTACTTGTGTGATAGTTGTATGCGAAAACAATAGCCAATTAAAACAGTAGAATATCGATTACTTGTCCTTTCTCCTCAACTAGTTCTTTCTTACAATATAGCGTTTTTCGCCCTTTAATCAAGAAATCTTAACGTTTTTATCAGAAATAATTATCTAAAATTAAACAGAAATTCTTGACGTGGTTGTTTTGTTTTTAGTTTGTTTTTTGTTTCTTTAATTTTAATTTAAATTTACACTTATTAGATATTGTACGAATAAGATACGAGTAACTATATCTTATCACACCGTAAAGAAAATGGCCATAAATTATCATGATCGTTTGCCATAATTTGCAACAATTTGTCATCGTAAATCTATCTCAGTTACGTCTCCACTAAACTGGTATGTATGCTTAGTAGTTTTTTGGATTAAACTCACTTGTTTGCACTCTGTGTATTGATGGAACCCATACGTTCACGATTATCATTAAAAGATTTCTTACGTCTTTCACAACTTGGGCTTTCGGGATAATAATCCTGATCGATGAGGGTTTCTTTCTCTTGTGAACGTTTCATGGGTCTCGGCTGTAAGGGTTGAGGCTTGGCGGGCATCGAAACGGAACGATGTATTGTTGGGCTACTCGATGAAGACATGTTGTTCAAATTACAGTATCGGGCTCTTGTGTAACAATTAGAATTTTATTATTTTTTTTTTTTCACTAATTAAGATCAATTTAAGAAACTTGAAAATTCTTTTCTTTTGTTTTTCAACTTAATTAAGAATTATTAACTTAATTAAGAATTAATTTAAAAGAAAAATTCTTCCGATTAGCAGCTGCTATGATCGTCAACTAAAATGTATGCTGGTTACATTGAGTTTGAGACTCTATTCCATTGAATGTCAGTTTAATATCAGTTGGGCTTTTTGTTTATTTTATTTTATATTTTTATTTTTTCTTTTAAGTTGACAATGCACGCCGTTAATCTTGTCGTTTTATTTCACAACAATATTGACGATGATGTTGTTGTTGTTAAGCTTAGCTACTCTTCACTGATCACTAGTGGTTGGATGATAGTATTATCTACTCTTATATCCATAATATACGTGTTTTTATGTTTATTATCACAGTTGTAGCCGAATTCATCATTATACATGAGCAGCAGGTACAAGTAATTTGAAATGAAAGAAAGAAAAAAGATCAATTGCAAATATTTATATCAAATAAAAAGCCTATTTAAAATAAAGATAATAACAGATAATTTTTAAAACTATTTTAAGTGATAAACTGTTCCATTCATATAAATATAAGGTGACCAGTTATAAATTATATTTCGGCAGCTTCAAAATGTAAGTGCAAATATGAAATGTGTGCTATAAATGGAGCGTACACCATACACAAGCGCTTGATCAAGCTTATACAATATTATATGCTTAGTGCCATTATCGTACGTTATTTATATTGAACTAGAATAACCCTTCCCGCGTTGTTGAAAGCCAATTAGTTATATACCTACAAAATGTAGTCCTCATAAGAAAAATGTAAAAGAATGCTTAAAATTAATAATTTGTATTGACTACCAATTCATATAGACCAAGTTCAGAAACTGCCATTCTAACCGTTCTCTAGATATATTAAAAACATATTTTACTTTGTATTTGAAGTGCCGCGCACACTTGTACAATGTCACCCATATTTCGTTTCGACTGATGATGTGTATTGACTGCGGAGTTACTTATACCAAATTCGGAACTTTCAACTATTACCGTTTCAGAGATATACGAAAATCAATATTTAATTTGTACGGGAGACGCCACTCTCACTTATCCAATTCTACCCATTTTTTGACTGATGATTTTTATTGCCTTCAAAGTTATTTGGGCCAAAATTTAGAAACTATTACTGTTTTAAAGATATAGACGTAGTATAAATAAAAATTTTGTATGCGCGAGGCACCGCGGTGGTTTTCGAGTTATAAAATGACGAACATAGGACAACTTAATTTTACATATACAGATTGATAAAGAAGTTACCGTTACCCTTTGTGTTTCGTGGTATAAACCGAAGTTAAGCGACTTTGTATGGCCGGCAATGCAAGATAAAAAACAATTTGAACAAGATCGAAATAAAAGCCGAAGATAAGTTTTTATTTTAAATGAGTGCCTACCACAGTGTGCACAGTGACGACACCAATGACAGCTAATAAAGTCGAAATCAGCTGTTTACAACATTGCTACTTTTACTACATGAAAACAAAATTTTAATTTGCAACAGAGTGTTATAAAAAGAGACAGCTATATTACATTAATATTTACTATCTCATGTATCCATACTCTGTAGTAAAATTTATAGTATGGTTAGTGTAACGTCACTGTATACACTGTGTTGCCCATTATAGACGAGTACACTTCTGAACCATTGAGATCACCTATATACGCAATCCACTTTTCGCCTATATTCGAGCTTCGTACCTCTTAAGGAATCTGCTAATACGACTAAAAAAATGCTTTTGAGCCCCAAAAGCGTTGTTCCTAATCTAAAAACCTTATTCTATACACACATAAAGCTGGGCAAAGGTCTCTTTTTTTCATGGTGAAAACTATTACAAAAATCATTACTTGCGACTATGCCATTCGCCTGTTAATGCAATGTACTTTAATTATACTTAAAAAATACCACCTTATGCTTGCCAAGTCCCAATAAGGATTTTAACATCTTATGCCTTACTCATCTTGGGATCATATGGGTTTCAACAAGCAGCTCAATCTTACACAGTTCACTACTGTTGTTTTTGCTTCTTCCCACATTAGATTATTATGTTTTAGTTCCTAGATCAACCATAATTTCTTGAGCTCTGAGGATTCCACTAAAACGCCATTCTGAATATACTGTCCTAATTTTTTTGGATGTTGTGACTGATCCACCTTCAATTTCTTTTCCTTATTTGCTTAAGTATGAGTTCCTCATTGATCTAGTTCTGTGTTACTTGTGGTGTTAGGCTACAATATTTTGCATATGATTCTGAGACACTTGCTGATGAATTCCTAAAGATTTTGGATAATATTGTTGGATATAAGCAAGGTTTCTCTACCATGCAACAGAATTGATATAACACTTAAGTTGAATATTTTGAGCTAAGTTCGTCTGGATTTACAAACATATGTGAGCTGCAGTCGTCCAAATACCGTTCTGGCTTTATTGAGCCTATTGTTTGCGTTTGTTTCTGCTCAGATATTTGAAGTAATTTGCTGGTTGACCTTGTAGCATGATGTCTTCCATGCTAGTGTAGTTGATTCCCATGGTCTTGATTTTCTTGGTATTTATCTCAAGTTCAAGATTGCGAGCCAAGCTTTCTAAGTCCACCAGTTTGTACTGCATATTGGAGATCTTATGCAATCGCATGAAGGCGATCTAATGTAGACTAATCATATATTTCGCTTGAAAATCAACTGATTAATGAAACTGTAACAAGGCAATAAATGGTTTGTAGAAAACCATATGCCCCAGAGGAGTAACGCAGATAAAAACGCTAGAGTATTCAAATATAGAACTAGCCAGTATTGCTAAAAAATCGTATAAGGCCTTAAGAAGCTTTTTACCAAATTTTTAGAGTTTCTCATAAAGTTATTTACATAGAAATTTTATTTGTTCTTAACATCTGGTCACCCTATACTAGTTTTTAATACACATTTAATGCATGTATGTATGGGTATATCTTAATAACCAGTCTTAAGATTATTTATTAAAAAAAAATATTTTTAATTTTTAATAAAGTGTTTTCTTTCGTGGGAAACTATACAAAAAGCTAACGAGTAAGTACAAAATGTTTTTGTTATGAGTCAATACGTTGTTTTAAAATTTATTAGGTTAAAAATTATTTAAAATCCATTTTTATATTATTTTACCTTTTTTCCAAATATTCGTCAATCCGTACGTATCTGTTGATGTTTGAATAAATACTGGCTGTGTTTATCGTTTCATTTTATGTTTTTTTATTTGCTTGGAATAAATGATTAGATGAGAAACCGGTTTTTTTAACTTTAGAAAACAAATGATAAGAAAAAAAAGCTTTTAAACAAATAGGGTATTTAGTTAAGGTTTTACATATATTGCTAATGGTAGTTTGGTTGACAAAAATAGTAAACTTCGCATACTCTACACTTTTATAGATGGTAAGATCTATAAGATCTAATAAGATATTTCCAAACCCCTTTTAAATTATGTCCACTGTTTATATTTTGCTATTGCACATTAAAAGCTATGTGTTTTTGGGTTCACATTATAGACGGGCTTCAAAAAGCACGATGCTACTTCTTGTGCTATTCGGAGTGTTGTAGTTTCATTCAAGAAATACATATTATCTTTAGATATGATGTCAAACGTCCGATTTTGACAGAACGTATCAGTGTTATTGTATACTGTTAGACAGGGTGCGCAAGCAGACAGCTTTCCTGATCGCCAGTGGACTTTCCTACAATCTAACCAAAGCCTTGTTTGCTATACTTAACTGGAAGGTCCAATGGGTGTATTGAAGCATAGGGTTAAGCTGGTAGTAAGGCTAAATGTGCTCACCTCCTGGCTCTATCTGGAGTATGAACACGCTGCGATGCTGGTAAGCCACAGACACATTCGGGTTTATTACATTGTTCCTCGTAATTTTCGCGATAGGAAGTTTGATTTTGATTTCCCAAGCAGAGACTTCTGGCGTTAGAGACCAGAAGTTCCTAGCAATGCCCTTGGAGTCTACGTCGACTGCACCAAAATGTTCGACAGATTTGGTTGCAGTGTACATATATACATACATAAAGGGTTCTAACATCAGACCTTCTTATAGGTTGCTTCACCACTGCAGTGTGTTTCAAGCGGAAGCCATGGCCATACTAAAAGCTATACCATAGTTGCTGAATGGCAGGATTTTTCCAAAAAACCTCGGACAGACAGGCTGCGATCAAGTTCATTAAAGGCCACATCTTTAATTATATCCGTGTCCATTAATGTCATAGATTTCTCATGGAAATTTAGGATCATTCGAAGGTAACTTTTATATGGGCTCCAGTGTAAGGGATATTATTGGAAATTAAGTAGCTGAGAAACTGACTAAGGAAGGTATGGAGCACTTAATTTACGAACTGGAACCGGGCATAGGTATTCCGATTACTTTGGTTAGGCTGGATATCCTCCGCTTGATCTGTAAAGGGGCTCAATTTTTCTTTAATTGCACTATTGCGATTCTCACGAGTCATTGTCCCATTGAAAGGCTTGCCGATACACTCAGCATTATCTCGCATGACTTCTGCAGGAGCTGTAATTCTAAAAAGGGGGAGAAGACTATATTTCATCTCAATTGTCAGTCCTCAGCCCTCGTTATGAAACGACAGAGTCTTCAGACCTCTCATTTCCGGTCACCTTTGGCTGAACTCTGCATGATAAGCGTTGGTGCAATTACAAGATTTTTTGGAGTTAAAATGGTTTTCTATGGAGACTGTTTGATCCCCCGGGTTAGCTTGTGGTATCACAATGTGTCCAATTTTTGGCCTAAGTGGGAGCTTATTCTTCAAGGAGGGTCCGTCATCCAACCTAACCTAAGCTGTTACAGAATTAAGTATTGGATGGCACAAGCCATCTTGTAATGATCATTTAATGATTACCATAATCTTATATTTCCATCAACTGTAGATGTTGCATTTATAGATAATAATTAATACATATGTATGTACGTATGTAAGTATGTATGTAATTAGGAAAAGATATAACAACACTAAATTCTAGTAAAATGTGAGTGATATATTTGATGTGTACAATACGAAGAACACTGATGTTGAGATAAAAACACTCCTGATGGTGTTCATACTCCATACATATTTACTTCGAATAATTTAATTCTAAAACCAAGGTGGATTAAAAAGAAATAAATCAAAACAGCTTAAGATTCGATATTCTTTAATTTGTATTTAATTGTCAAAAATATAACGATATTATATCTCATCTAAGTGTTTATAATTCACCTTTCTCATTGCAGAGTTGTATTATATTGGACCTGTTTGGAGAAATTCACCATTGCTACTTATTGAAGCAACTCTGTATGGGAATTTTAGTAATATCTTAAAGATTCTTTAATACGGCCATTTAGTTAAGATGGCGATTCGGAATTGTTCACATGCGAATTAAAGTAAGTGGAATTGATTAATAACGGCTTAATGAAATCCCATAAAATAAAACAAAATAAATAAATATGAAAATATAAAATCATTCAAAACCCATTTAAAGTTTGTGAAAATTAAAGAAATTGGTGAAAAAAGTTATAAATCAATATTTAAAGTGAATAAGAAAGTTAGTGGTAAAAAGAAAAAAAATTATATGTAAAAAATGAAATATTTATAAGGTGTGTTTATACAATATGATTTCCAAAATAAATAAATAGTACATGATTAACACAAGAGATGTTGAAGTGAAACTTAAAGTAAAAACACAGGATTTAAATTAAAAAATATGTTAAATAGCATAAAAAGAATAAAAATCACGTACAATACCACTAAAATCACAAAAATTTAATTAAAGTTTTCTACATAAAATTGATTAAATAAAAGCAGTTTATGTACCATATAGCAGAACGAGTAAAAGAGGAGTAAGAGGGTTAACATTATTAAACATGAAAGCGGCTTTTATTACTTACACTACGATACCAGTGTTTTTATAGTAAAACACAATAAAACTACTTTAATAAACAACGGATAGTGTAAGCAACAACAAACACAACAACAACATTATTGAGAAAAGGTAAATAATAAAAGATAGTAAGAAAACAAGACGAAAAGAATCAAAAGCTCATTGAGAAAAATCTTCATAATCAACATTAACATCAACGACCGACGAACGACCATAGCACTAGCAACAACAATACACCTATACGATAACACATTTTTGTTTTTATTTACGAATCATAGTGGAAATAATACACACACAAAATTACCTATAAAAAAGAAACAGAACGACACAACAAAACCAGCAAATAAAAAGCATTGAGTTTTGTTGAAGCTGTTAGCTGACGCTTTGTTGTTGTTGGTTTTATTTTGTTTTCATACTGAATTTTATTCGATTGTTGGAAGTGATATAAAATTCTTGGAATTTTGTTTTGATTAAGATATTTCTTAAGAATTTTAAAACAAAAAAAGAAAAGAAACGTAATAAGAAAAAAACAAAAATAAGAAATACAACTGGAAAACATAGTAACAACGAGTGTGATTGTGTGGCTGAAAGAGAAAAGTAGTAGGGGGCAAAGAAAATCTTTGAAAAAGAAACAAAATTTTAATTGAAGAATTTCCACGTAAAAATAAAGCATTAAATTAAGAAAAACGAAATTAAATAAAAAGAGAAATATTTTTTTATACAGAAGTAGTATTTGTATAGATGCAAGTGTGCATGTGTGTGTACTTAAAAAAAGAGTGCGTGTGGGCATTGTGGGCAATTCTTACTAATTTTAAAATTTAAACGGAATTTTTAGAAATTTTTCATGGTCTTTATTATAAAAGCTTTACTACAACAGATTCATAGGAAATTGTGTGGCGTTTAAGTAGGTACTTTTTTAATTTGTAAGTGCGGTTACGGTTTCAGAGTTTCTAGAATATAAATTTTATTGTTGAATACAAGGTTTTACTTGGCCTGTTGTTGAGTGATGATACATACATGTACACCTTTTGAGGTTAGAGGACAGCAAATAAAACCTTAGTTAACGACAAGAGCTTTGGAAAACTTTTTTTGCCATTTTTGTGACTTGAGTTTTCCTTGATATAATAGGATGCTTCCGAGTTCTCTTTCTTTAAATCTTAAAATTTTTCGTTGCTGTTGTATTGGGTTGGGAAATAAGTTCGTAGAACATTCTTATTACTTTTGAAGGAGGACGGTTGCCAAACAAGTCTGAATTGGCCGAAAATGGCCAACGGCGATCGTAAACTTATTTTCATGCATTTTTATTTAATGGAAGTTGGCAAAAAATTGTGAGCCTGGGACCCTCAAAAGTTTAGTTAGATACAACGCGAGTCCAGCACACTCAGATCCATATGCTGATCTAAATGTGATGCACATAGAAGGTAAAGTCGTGGCGGACCTGTATGTCCATGCTCCGGCTCGAAACGAACCAACCAGACGCATGCCCAAAAGAAGGCAACAGTCTGATATAGCATGCGCACCATACCATCGTAACAAGTGCCTAGCGATGACAGCCACCAGTATCCGTAGCCTGTGTCGCGACATTCCTATTCGGCACTGTGCTCTGCCCAACAAGTTTCCCAGAATCAGAAGCCTGTAAGGCGTAAGTGGTGGTCAATCTCCTCATTCCCCTACCAGATAATCTCCAGGTCTGAATCTCTCGCCATCTCGTTCGTACAGATCAGGATATCAACATCGAATACTCTTTAGAGCATCAAGCAGTCCACTACTTGCCTCTTTATTGCCGAGTCCTTCACCTGTATGTATTGCAGGGGTTAGGAAGTCTAAAGGACTCACAAGCTTGCCGAAAACTACAAATAAAATTATTTTAAAATTGCTTCTCAACATCTCACTTTCCATTGAGGAACTGGACGCTTAAATAGCACTTTTTGTATCGAATTGTCACGAAAGATTAAAAATGGTGTCTCTAAGAATACCAGCTACACCGTGTGAAAGAGACTATTTCACCAAAAAGACCCAATCGACAAGACCAAACCAGAGATCTTCAGGGCAAAGCAGAACACCACTTGTTTAACACGTTGTTTGCCACGTCAATCAGTAGCTGACGGTGTAAAATATAATATAAGAGAAAAAACATCTACAATGGTCATATTATATTTAAACACATACTCTTATGTATGTAAGTAAAAATTTTAATTGGCTAGCAGTGAGCAACGCGCTTGCTATTGCACAACACCCGCGCTTTCTTATAAAATAGTGATTTCCTTATAAAATCGCGTCACTCAACGTGTTACTAAACATTAAGGAGATCGATTATACGCTTTTTTTTCAAAAAATTTCAATTTTGTAAAAACCGGTATTCGGTTAAAAATTTATTTAAAAAACCGGTTAACCGGTTCTTCTTTTAAAATGAAATTCTTCCCAATTTTTGTTGGATTTGCAAATAAAGTTGATAAATGTGTCTCATGTAAGTATGCTAGAATAACGTTCGGCTTTTTTGAGGGCCTTAACGGACATTTAATCCTCGACAACGCAACATATTACTATTCCATCCAGTGATCCATTTTTGCAGCGTGTTTTGTAAGAATTTGATTTGTCAGTGCTTAGAGACAACTTGGTGTAGAATCAAGCTTTCCTTGCTGCACAATTGGGTCATTCTTTTAGAAATATTTAAGGTGGTTAAAAATAAATTCGAATTTGAAAAGCCAACAGAGAAAATTGAATTTTAAAAAGTCGCCTTTTTGAAAAATCTGAAAATGAGTGGCTATTTCTCAAAAATATGGAAGTGCTCCCCTATATACAAATGTTTGTGCCAAGGGTCTTGTCTAGAGCCCCTATAGTGGTATGTCTGAATAAATCACCGGATTTGAGAAAATCGAAGTGTCGATGGGCCTTTTCATCTTACTATTTAATGACACGTAATATATCTAGACTTATTCTTTCCATCGATTTCCAAATATTTTCATACTTGAGAGGACATCTGTAAAAACATAAATGCATGCAGGACGTATTTAATAGTGTGTGTCACTATGGTATGTTAGGTAAGACACCCGCCTACCCACCAAGAAGTTCTCGGTTCAATCCCAGGTCACACCATCTAACAATTTTCAACAACGGTATCACCTCACAACATTGTTAGCGACTGCTTATAAGTATTTACTCTGTGAAAAACTTCGTTAACTAATACATCTGCCGCTCGGAGCGACGTTTGTAGGTTTTCATCAGTAAATCTAGTTGTTCATCATTCTCCAAATATAAAAAATCAATAATTATTTCCAGAAAATGAGAAGAAGTTATTTTTGTTCAATGTGTATCTTTTTGGATCCACCAAGGGTTTCACGTTCTTTGTGAGACGTTGAAGGTTGTCATATACATACATATAAAAAATAAGAAGTTATGTATTAAATTTAGAAAAATACTAAAACAATAAGCATATTTGCAATAAAAACTATAAAAACGTATAAAAATTATACATATTTAAATTAACTGGTTATCCGTGTTAAAATGACCGGTTTATACGGTATTCTTAAAACGGATTTTAAAAAAACCGTATTCAACAAAACCAAAAAAAAAAAAACAGTTTAAACCGGTCGAATAATAACCGTTCGATCTCCCTACTAAACATCTGCATTCATTTACAATTTACTTTAACCATTGAGTACAAAACTTTCCAAAACCCTTTACCTTAAAAACATAATAATGTCGTTTGTTCCATAATATTGCAAAAAAATGCTATAATTTCCATTAACAATAGTTGAATATTTTTTAATATGAAAAAGTTCAAGGTAACCGATATAAAGTAGAAAAAAGAAAAAATATTTTAAGAATTTTACTTTCTTTTAAAATTATAAAAATTCAGGCCAGCGTTTTGGCCTGGAAAGAATAAAATTTTCATGGTATTCGATTGTACAATACAAAAATAAATTTTACATTAAAACAACATTGTAAATTGAAACAAACAAAAATTTTATAAATTTCCATTTAAAAATGGAAAAATAATATTTGCAAATTTCCAAGAAATTCCTTCCCATGCAGTTTAAATGAAAATTTGTAATATACAAAAAATGAGAATAAACCCTCCCACACGCTCATATTTAATTTTAAAGTGTAGTAAATAAAAGGGTTAGGGGGAAGAGGTGATGGAAAATAAAAATGAAACAACTTTTAAACTTAAAAAAAAAAAAAAAAAAATTGAAACCTTAATCTTATTTTATATAAGGGAAATACAAATTCCGCTTGGTTATAAAGGCTTATCCTGGCCTTTGGAGTAATTACTGCGAGGATGTAAGGAAATAACTACGATTGTAGTTTTTTCGTATATAGTTTCCTTTACAGACCCACGGAAATTAATTTTGTCGAGCGCTAAGTTTTGAGTTACTTATGTCCACGTTTTATCATGAGCAGTATTGCAAAATGGAAATAAAATCGCTAGATTGACCTAAAAGTAACTAAAGTGCCATTATCTTTCTACAATGACATTTGCTTGCATCGAAGTTCGCTACACCTGCTATCAAAATCAGATTTTCCAATTGAAAAGCGTTGACCCTAAGCTATTTGGTTTGCCTCAAACATTTTGTAAGAGTATGACAGTGCTTGACGTGTTAATTTATGTTGATGTAAAAGCCCTTCTATAAGTTCGTAACATTTAGCCCATTTTTCAAGCTTATTTTATGCCCACAGTAATTACACATGTATAGGCCCTTGCATTGTTTTGATGGAACAAAACTTTTTTTCTCCGCTACATGAGTTCATTTTTATGTCAAATCAATATCGAAATTGTTCGAAAGCTCATCACATGCATCGCAAAAACTACAGCTATCACCTTGTTAGACACAGACACGTGGAACCGATTGCTTTATGTGTCTGTTTCGACAGACCATTCTTAGCCTTTTTTTTATATCTCTAGTGTTGTGGTGAGTTCACGTTGCAGTCACAGTTATAAAATGGCGAAAAACTTATTTGGATTTCACCTGAACAATGTTAAATATTCCTTTGAATTGATTACATGATTGCGCTTGTGAGGCACTGGCACCCATCATGTGGTTAGTCATTTCATAACAAATTAATTATGTTATGTTGGCCAGGGCCTATGCAACGTGACCCGTGTGGAGTCACCACAGCATTCCTCAAGAACCTCATCCTTAGGAACAAAATAGCTAGGCGCTCATAAGTCGTGCAGAACCCACACCAATAACCCTTAACATTTTCCAAAACACACTGATGGTATCTGACATCACAGTGCCCGGTAAATAGGCCTGTCTCATACTGGTGGCACTCCTCCAAAACCAAGCGAAGTCTTCTTCAGCCCAGCATCAATCCTTCCCTTTACGCATCTCACAGATACACCGAAAAATGGCTCAGACACAATAAAAATCCGGTGGGCTCCACTGTTTACTAAACAGCTCCCTCGTTGCCAGGATGGCCCTTATGGTCAGGCATCCAATTACTGTTAACAATAAATTCATGCAGTCCAGCCTATGGCCTTAGCCACCACACACACTTTTATTCTCCGATCGTTGAATAGTATTCAACTTTTTTTTTCCATGATGACTTCTTTTGGACAATAATGGAACTTTTTTTTATCAATTCTGTCCTCTGTTCAGGTGATAATTTTCTACTTAATTCCCTTTCTTCCTTTCTCGTGGACAATAATCGGTGTGAATGCTTTCAAAGCCCGTCAAAAAAAAAAAAAAAAAAAAGCTGGCTGTCTCAAATTTTGACAATAGCCTTCTAATAAATAACGGTTAACGGGCGCCAATTAGCATAGAAAGCTAATGCGTTGTTGCATTACTATGACTGAAACTATACCCCCCTACATCTATAGAGAAACTTATTAACGATTTCTGAGCTTATATATTTGTTTGAACTTATATTTTATTTTATGGGAATTTTTTTTTGCTTTTTTTTAATAAAATGTAGTCTACGGCGTCAAAACAAAAATAGTTAATTGTTTTCCATGAAATTGAATTAATGAAATATTTTATTCACACACTTGTTTATGCAAAACTCATACACTTTTTAAACCCATTTTAAAATACGCATTAAAAAATTATAATTTATGCAAATTAGATTGATCTGTTATTATTATATTTTTTAAACCAGATTGCATTTAACGACGAAATTAAAACCTGACAGCACGACGGGTTTTAATTAAAAATGCTAAAAATTTTACTTTTAAAAAATTTAAATAAATCCTTTCCACTTTTTAATTCATTGGAATTCATCTGAAATCTCGTTTGTCTTGTTAATGGCGTGGATGGCTGTTGGCATCTTTAGCATTTTTTTTTTAAATTTCAGTTTCAAATTATTTTAGCACCTCTTCGTATTTTTATTTCATTATTTTGAAATATACGTATGTATGTGGACAGACGCTAACAAAAACGGAATACCAAGAAGTTATTATATTTTATTAAAAGCAAAAGAAAAAAGAGAATATTTTGTATCTTCAAAGAAATTGTTAACAGCAATAGCAAATACGAGCATGCATGCATGTATTTGTTCACAGGCCATAAATGTATGTATTTACTCGTAACAACAACAGCAGCGGCAAAAACAACATCAATTTTATTGACGCACATAAAATTTTCGTATGAAAAACAGAAAATAATAAAGCGGGCAACATAAACTTACCAAGCAACCAACACAAAACAACACAACAACTGGCCAATTCATTCAACCGAACCATCTCTATCCATCCATCCATCCATCTTTCCATCTATAACGACTTAATGACAAACCTACCTATCTACCAACAACAACCAAACAGCCTGTAAGCCAGTTAGTCAGTCAACCAGTCAGCCAACCATCATACCAACAACTCTATAACCAAAAGTTCCAAGAAACGCATTTCTAATTTAGACCGAATTCTCAGAAGTGACAAGACAAGAGACGATGGTAGTAACACAAACAGCACAAGTTCACTAAAAAGAAGAAAAACCAACATTAGCAACACTGTAATCATGTACTATATTCAATACGTATACCCACGCACACACATACATTTAATAACTCAAAATATCAACAACACAGCTTGCCTTAGTAAAAAGGCAAATAACCACACACACACACACACACACACACGTTTTCTTATAATGCTTTGTTGGAATACTCTTTTTCCCACTCCGCTTTTTCAAAACACGCTCGCACATACACACATTCTTTTTGTCGTGTGAACAAGCAAAGAATGAAAAAAAACAAAGCGCGAGCTGCTATGTGCTGTAATAGTGTTGCCATATTCCTTATATTTATTAATAAAGTTGATTTATTGCTTAAGGTGTACATAATTGCAGGCTTTATGTTTTGCTACACAATTTCGTCGAATCTAATTTAAAATTTTATTTAGATAAGTTCTTTTATTTTGTTGGCGTAAATCAGTCGACTTTAACTAATGCCATACCATAACGCCGTAAACGATCAATTAAATTTTCGTTGTTTCGACTATGGTTATAATTTTGGCGTTATGTTAAGTTAAATTAAAATATGTTTGAGGAAAATAATTATAAATAAATAAGCAGTTTAACTAAAGCCTGAAAAAAAGTCAAACTGATTAGATATACATAATTATATTGGTACAAAAATACAGACTAATACTAAATATTGAGCGATAATAAAACGATCTTTTGCGCTGCTCTGCTTCTCATAAATACAAATATTATTCCAACGCTTTTGCTAATTCTGTGCATACATACATATATATGTATGTCAGCTTGACTAAAAATTTGTTACAATTTGTATAGGTTGACCAGCTGAAAATGATTAGTAAAGATAAAAACAATATGAAATATCTAATTGTTTTTGTCATTTTGTGTTGAACAGCATATTACTAAAATAACCAAATTTGTAATGATTTGGTCCAGTTTGAGCAGTATTATATAGACAACTATGTTTCCAATAATAGCCTTAAATTCTTGCAATATATTGAATATCATTTGACATTCTTAGGCAAAAATAATTAAGGTATGGTACACAACCCATCCTAAAGCTTCGCTCTCAACTCAGAGAGTCGCTCCGAGCTGGTTCGTTTTTAAAAGGGTATGTAATGTCGGCTTTGCAATGTCTGTCTTTTTTTGTGGCTTAATGGTATACATTTCTAATCTTACACTATCCAATCCTATATTTATGTACTTAAGAATGTCTAAAAATTTTTTAATTCAAAATATAATTTGTTACATCTCCACTTAAATTTCCAATAAATGCGCGACATTCTTCATTCTTTTTTTTAACATTTTATTGTATTTGCAGCATAACATTTTCTTTTGCCCCAATTTGAAAAGATTAACTTCCTTTTCTTACTAATTTTCATTAACCGTATTTCTCGAAAATGTTTATACATAGAGCGGCAGCGAAACTTTTGTTATGGCAAAAATTTTCTAGTGAAATATTCTTGTTGCGTATTAAACTGAAATGGAAAACCTTGAAAGGATTCTAGAAAATATAAATTCCATTTAAAATTATATAAAACTCTGTACTAACAAACGTGCATACATTTCAAACGAGCTGAATGATGGGGGGAACCTTTTGCTTTTTTTTTTTGTTCAGAATTATTTGAAAACGAAATTTCTAAGAATTAAAATCAAAAACCATTTTTAAAAGGCTCATGTCGAACGTAACCTTTCTGTGTCTCTCCTTCAAACAAGCATATTCTCTTCCTACAACTAAATTAAAAACATTTTAACAAAAACAATAAAACAAACAAAAAAACAATAATAATAAAAACGCAACTAAACACGGTATCATGTCGTAACAATAATAATAACGATTATGATGAAAGTGAAAATTAGCACGAAAAAAATCCTTTCATATATGTCGCAAAGAAATACTATTTGATATCGAAGAGTGATCATTGATAGTGTTTGATACCGAATATCTTTTTTATTTTAAAGTTTTTTAGTTTTAGGTTTTAACACATCTGGGTTAAAAAAAAGCCGGCCCACCGGATTATATTGGGTGTTTCGTTAGGTTTTATTGGTTTTATAACTGCTTCCAAATTTCATACAGTTCGACGAAATTTTTTATTTGTGTTAGTACAATTACGTTGTTTTATTCTTTATTTTCAATTTTACACTCTCGTTGGGACCAAGGGTTCATCAAAAATTGTTCGCCACAGGTTCCCGAAACGCGTCGGGAAGTGTGTACAGGGCTGCCGGAGAACTATATTCGGTTCTAGATGTTATGCCTTTGGATCTGCGCTTTGGAAGGAGATTCAGGGTTGAATTCTCGGACCGAGATTGTTGGTCTTATGGGGTCTTAGTTCAGAATGAGTTTGATTTAAACTGGTATACCGATGGCTCAAAAATAAATGACTGTGTCGGTCCTGGTGTTCATGGATTCATCACAGACTTGTAGATCCCACTGGAAAGATCACTGAGTGTCTTCTAGGCTGAGATCGTGGCCATTGCTATATGTGCGGAGATCAACCTGGACAGGGCTCAGCTTGAGCTTCACTCTGAGGTTTTCAATTATGGCAGTCCGGACTTGAAACTACTTACTGAGTTTCTTCCGAGCCACTCTAGACTAAGAGCGCATCTGAGAGGATAGCGGTCACAGATGTTTGTAGACTGTGCTCACAGGCATCAAAGACAGCGGGACACATATTGTGTAAATGTGGGGTTCTTGATAGATTTAGGCGGAAATGTTTAGGTGGATATTGGATCTCACTGGGTGACGTATCCACCATTATGGTTCCAGATTTACTGGTGTTCATTAGGAAGGCAACAGATCTGCTAAACAAACTATAGACCGGAATGGACACATTGCTTTAAAGGATACCCCCGAAAGAGAGGATCAATTAGCACCATTGTGCCATTTTGGTAGTACAAACTCGCACCACAAAAAAAGAACATTTATGTAGAAAAAATGGGGGATAACCCGCTTGCTTATATACATCCAACGATGTCTAGGAACTGCACAATCCTAGTTGGGACTATGTCTGCTATGCTGCTGAAGTCCGCATGGTTAAAGCGCCTAGTATGTTCAGACTGCTCCTGCAAAGAACTGGGTAATCAGACAGCAATTAAGCCATCGATTCTTTACTGTCGTCATCGAAATAGCTTCTACACACAATGTGGATGGTAGTTGTCCATACTTTCCATTACTTTAATAGTACCGAACATATTGCTATTGGGTATTTTAATATAATGCTGAAATTGCTTGTTATGTCACTCGCAATATTTTATTAACTTTGATCTTAGTAGTAAATATTTTCTCAAATCATATTCTTTGGCTCTCCGAAAAATAATTTGTCTTGCGCATTGAAACCTTAAACCCTGTGACTTGTCACACTTCTGTGGCTATGTCAAGCAGTTTAGACTAACATTGAAGATGCTATTCCTTGAATTATGAGTATCTTGAAAATAAATCTGGGTCGCCTGATTAATTGAAAGATGCCATACACAGCACGACCCAAAGGATCCTTTCTACAGCCTTACACATACTATATGTTCATCATATCAAGTTGAGGCATCGAAGAAAGTCAATTATCTGGTTTGGTGTAACAACAAATTGCTCTTTAGAAGTTACTACAGCTTTCACTATAAGCTTTACCGTGTGGGCGGGCATTCATATAATACATGTTTTATCGAACATTAAACAGAATCTCCATTCTTAAGCTTTACTATTTCCTAAGATATGTTGATGGTAAATAAGGCTATAATGGCCGATAAATAGATTCGTTAGTAATCTAAGTTCGCTCTTCTTGTGCAATAGCAACTAGCAAGATCTACCAGGTGATGGTGAAATACATTTTTTCACTTGTTTCAGTGTAGACGCATTCTCCCATTGCTGAGTAGATTCCTTTCAACCCAATTAATTTTAATTCTGAGGTATGCCCACAGGGATGTCGAAAAAGAGTTTGCTGTTTTTGTCTGTGAGTTGATCTGCCTTGAAAAACTCCAGCTAAAATGAATGGAATAAAATTTAAGCGTTTTTAAAACAATTAGGTGCTTTGAAAAATATATACATATGTATGTAAGTTATAACAACACTGTTTTAAGTTGCAAGTGAGAAAGAAAGAGATCGTGTTATTAACACAATTCAAAAGAGCTACAGTAGGTAACAATATCGAGAACAACAAAAGAGTATACCACCTCTGTTTTTCTCACATTATTTTAAAGGTACGAGTAAAGTATTGATGATGACTTGCCTGGCTTACTTTGAATGAGTTCACCTTTTCTCATGTTGTTGTTGGTGTTGTTAGTGTATTGAATATTGTATTTTTTTAATTTTCATTTTGTTATTTTGTTTCTTTTTTCTTTTATTTGTTTTTTTTTTTGCTTTCGGTATTAAATTGTATTAAAAATTCGTTGGTATTTCAAATTCGTGGAATAAATAGTATATAAAAAATACAATATTTTTTTTTAATTGTTCACATGAAATTGAATTTATTTTTTCTTTTCTTTTTCGAAATGAAAGCGGAATTAAAAACATTAAAATAAATTGTATATTAAATAAATATAAAAGTGTGTGTAGGTATATGTACAGTGACGAACTAAATTATTGGCACAGTAAGTTCTTTAAACTTCATGGGAGATTTAATGGTCTTATGAAAAGGATTTTTGATAAAATAATATATGTATTTATTAGATACAATGATAAATTTCCTACACGTCACTATGTTTCATTTCAAAATTTTTATTATATTATATAGTAATAAATAAATAAGATAATAACCAAATTTCGCTGAACAAAATTATTGGCACAATTAGCTGGCATTGCTTTCGCGTATAATAGCGCTATTGTAGTGTCTTGCATTTGTCCATAGACACTGTCGGACAGGAATAATTTTTCCCCGAGGATTGTATCTGGGTGGTGCAGGGAGTTTGGATTTGGTGTGAACTCTTGTAAGAGCGATACAAATGGTATAAGGCACCTCCCTTTTTATTGCCCAGTGTGAATTGTACCAGTCTTAGCTGGAGTCCTACTGTTAAATATCTGGGCCTTATTCTTGACCCAAGTTAAGATGGAAAGCCAACTTGGTTGAGAGAACTTACAAAGCGGTTTGTGCCATCTAATGCTACAGAAGAGCAGTTGGCGCGAAATTGGGTTTCAGTCCTAGCGATATTCGCTGGATTTATTCAGCGGTTATTGAACCGAATCTTTTGTATAGAGTGGTCTCCTGGTGAACTGCCCTCGATAAACATTGCAATATCAGACTCTTTGATAAGTTCAGGAGATCTGCTGCAATCCAGAAAACAGGTGCGTTACGAACCATACCTATCACGCTGGCATATTGTCCCCTCTATTTTATATATTGATATTGACTATGCCTCATCTGGACCTGAACTGTATAGAGGTTTCCGTGGCGTGATTACTAGTAGGGAATATTTGGCCTCTGGTTCTCTCATCCCTAGCGATTCAGTGGATGTCTATACGGACCGTTCCAGACGACCGGTCAGGGTGGGCATATATATATATATATATATATATATATATATATATATATATATATATATATATATATATATATATATATATATATATATATATACGGACCGTTCCAGACGAGACATCAGGTATATACATATGCCCACCCTGATGTTTCGTCTGGAACGGTCCGTATAGACATCCACTGAATCGCTAGGGATGAGAGAGCCAGAGGCCAAATATTATATATTACAAATATATGTATTATGGTGGTGGCAATATCATATGCAACTGATACCCACTATGTGCAATTATATTATAATCTTTTTATTTTAATCAGCTTTTGATTTTTTTCATGTTTTAGGTTTAATTAAAACAATAATGGTAAGTTTTCCAATAAATATTTTCATATTTTGTATATCGTCGTCAATTTAATCGATAAAATCGATAACCGCCTGACCAAAACAAATGCAACTCTGAAGAAATTTGAATATATCGTTCTGGAAAGTTTTTGGTTTTCTTGAGTATTGAAAGGAGATTTTGGTAAATATTTGACAAAATTTATTTTCTTGTACGGTCTCTTAGAAATGGCTCGCAATAACTTCGGTTTTGTATTAAAAAAAGCATTGTTGACGATTATTCCAAAGGAATGTTTCAAAAAGCGATATCTGAAAAATATAAAGTTCACAAAAGTTCAATAACACGAATAATAAATAAGTATAAAGCCACAAAAACAATTTCGGTGATCCATCGGTGATGACGTCCACGACACACAAGTCAACGTACAGATAACTTGATTGTGCAAACTGTAAAAAAAACAACCCTTTATTACATCGTCGCAACTAATTAAAGATCTTCAACCACCAATAGCTGATAGAAGTGTACGTAGACGCTTGGTAGATGCCTCTTTACGGGCTCGCCGTCCAGCAAAAAACCGCTTTTTTCAAAACTTAACCAATTGAAGCGGTTAAAATTTGCCGGAGACCGCTTAGACTGGCCAATTTCCAAATGGAAAAGAGTATTGTTCAGCGAAGAAGCAAAATTCAATATAATCGGGAGTGACGGCTTGTGCTATGTCAGGAGACAATCAAATATGCGGCTGAAATCACAGTATTGCACCAAAACAGGGAAACATGGAGAAGGCAGTGTAATGGTGTGGAGGTGTTTCTATGCCAATGGAGTGGGCCCCCTGCACCGAATGGATTGTATAATGGATCAGCATATATACAAAGAAATTTTAAGAGATGTTATGCTTCCTTATGCTGAAAATTCCAGTTGATTGAGTTTTCCAACATGACAATGACCCAAAGCATACATCAAGAGTGGTAAAGTCATGGTTAGCTGAAAAAAACATAACTGTAATGGAATGACCACCTCAATCACCCGATTTAAACCCAATTGAGAACCTTTGAGAGATAGTTAATCGGAGAATCGACCGTAATAACGTTCGAAATACGATCGAGCTGTTCACAAAAATAAAAGAGGCGTTCCAGCATTGATAGTACGCAATTTAATATAATCTATGCCACGTCGTTGCACAACTGTGCTGCAGATTTCTGGCTTCGCAACGAAATATTAATATTTTTCAGTTTGCAGTTTTTTAACGTTTATTATAAGTTGTATTTGTTTTGGCCTTACGTATTTTGAGTTTTTTTTGATAAAAATATTTATGTTATTTTAAAAATGAAGTCAGTATTAAGTTGTTGCGTTCAAACTTATTGATAAATAAATAATCTTTAATTTCATTAATCAATTTTAATTTTATTGTTATTCGGGACAAAGTTTCAAGGATTTTATTATAAACCAAGTTTTAGATGCATATGATATGGCCACCACTGTATATGTATATATACAGATACAGAATAATTTGTCACTGAAATTCTGATGCTTCCTTCCCATTGCTATCCATTTTTGGTTGAAACTTTGGTTTAATTCAACCCACAATGACTCTTTTATTCTGTCATATGAAATCTGTTCAATTAAGAAGTGGGCTGGCTCAATGGGTTTTTTCGGAAAAAAAAGTTGCACAATCAAAACAAATCTTAGGTTGATATTGTATAAATAATGAGTAAAAGTAAAATTACCATTCGAAGCATTGCGTAGTGTTTCAAAAGAGTCAAAACTTTTTTAAACCGTATAATTGTAGTGTAGATAGACGAAAACCTCTTTTTTCATTAGTGAACCAACAATAGCGTTTAGCATACGTCAAGGCGTATTTAAGTAAGCTAATTGATTTTGGAGGTAAACTGAGATTTTTAGATTAAAGTAAGTTTAAAATCGTTCACTCTGATGACCGCTAAACTCTGTAGAAAAAGTCAAATACTTAGATAGAGAAACGAAAGCATGCTGCGGCTGTGAAAAATGGTTTTTGAGGAGTGATTGTGTGGAGATATGTGCTCGCTTCATTAGTGGTCTAGCTGGTATTCATTCACGAAATTATAGACAAAATAAAATATTTGACTATACTAAAAGATAACCTCAAAAAGTGGAATTTACCAGCCACGTGTCCTTTCTAACACGATAATGACTTAAACTTATGTAACTGTATACAATGCTTTGCGCGTTCTGGCAAAGCCAGATCTAAATCCGATAAAGAATTTGTGTGAAGATTTGCATAGGCGAGTAAAAAAGCAGGCAATAAAAAAAACTATGAGATGAAGCAGGTATTTGCCTAAAAATTGTACAATATTGAGACAGCGGTCACCAACAAATTTTTTAATTCCATCTCAAAATGACTGGATGTAGTTACAAAACAAAAAGGACTAACAACTTAATATTAATTTTCGCGCTATAACCAATATCTTATAGCTTCTAATGAAGTATGCCAATAATTTTGTTCAGCGAAATTTGTTTTTTTTTCCTTTTTTATTAATAAATAATATAATAAAAATTTTAGAATGGACCATAGTGACTTTTATGGGAAATTTATCATTCTATCTAGTAAATATATTAATATATTATATAAAAATCTCTTTAATAAGACCATTAAAAAATCACCCATGAAGTTGAAAAAGCTTATTGTGCTAATAGTTTAGTTCGTCACTTTATATATAATCATGTGAAAAATAATAGGGACATATTGCGGTTTTCTTTAAAAGCATAAGAGAAAAATGATTTACAACTAAGAAATGATACAAACTTTGTTTGTCAAATAACGATTCTTTACGTCGACGAAATTGGAGCAGATAATTTATAAGATATTTTTGACAAATGTTTGAATGTTAAAACAAAGTTGGATTTTCAACTATTTTGATATAAGTATCCCTATTATTTTTCGCATCACTGTATATACCTCACATACCTACAATACAATGTGTGAATGCCAAATATTTTGTGCAAAACAAAAATAAACAGAAGCGCACGGCACTTTTAATAGAAATATTTATTGTATGTGGGTATGTGTGGTTGGATATTTTATTGAAAAATTACTGAAATAGGAAAAAAAATCCATTCATTAATATATTCACTACAATTCAATTTTATTTTTATATTATTTTATGTACACAAAATAAAAATAAAAACAAAAAGATAAATAAAACATTTTAATTGAAAATTGGCAAAATACACAAACAAACAAAGTATATGATGATTTACCATAGTTGTTATTGTGATTGTAGTTTTATAGCTTCTGTGTGTCCTGCCTTCACTAATTTACTAACCAACCAACCAAAACATTTATCCCAGCTCTAATGTTTTTTTAAAAAGTGTGTGAAGTATGCATATACGTTAGGGTGCGCATTATTTTTAGAAATGCGAAATTTCACTGTAACTTTCCACAATAATGTTCTTCGTAGCCAAAAAAATGCGTTGTGGAAAATTTTAGGCAAATTGCATCAAGGGAAGGCGTGTCTTATCTGCCCACAATAGAGTGTGCCTTATACATATGTATGGGCCCATTTTTTTGTAAAGCTCGCGTCGTAACTCTCTCCAGAAATGTACTCTGTTGAAAAAAATACATTGTGGAAAATTTTACACTGATGTAATCTGTCTATAATTCCAAAATGTATTTTTTTGCTACAGAGAACATTTCTGGGGAGAGTTACGACGCATACTTTATAAAAACAATTGACCCATACAAATAAGGAGAACCCTAATGTACATACATCATACATGTTCATATATGTACTTCACTTGAAAATCAATTTATTTTAATGAAAAAAAAAAAAATTAAAATTGTTTTTTTACGATTTTTCTATGAATTTAGAAAAAACGTATTGGATTTTTATTAAAAATTAAAAAAATAAAAATAGAAGTTATAACATTATTCATGGAAATTCTTTATTATTCGAACAGAATTACAGAATTTCGTTTTAAATTTTTTTTTTATAATTATGAATTTAATTAGAAAATAGAGAAAAATTTAATATGCAATATAAAATTATTTACAGTGAAAGCTTATCATAGAAACCCTATACAATACGAGGGCAGTTTGATAATTCCACGTTATTTTTTATTTTCAGCGCTTAAAAACGGCTTACTGAGTTCAGTTCTTATCCTAATGGCAAAAATAACGCTTAGGTAGCTCAAAAGGTTCGTCACTCTACAAAATATCAATAAAATGATATTAGACGACTGCAGAATGACAGTGTTCTAGATAGTTGGTGCTATTTGCATCTCAACTGAGCGGCAAAATTAATTTCCAAATAAATTATTATTATGATTATTGTTGCTTTTGGGATTCGTATTGAGTCGTGCAGATTTTTTTTTTTCATTTTTCCCGATCTTTCCAATTTGTAGCGGACACTTCATTAGTAATTTTCTCAACGTTGTTTAACCATTTGATGTTGAGTGTCCCAATTTTTCTCTTAGTCACTGGTTCAAATGAGTATATTTTTTCTTCTCATTTGACCTCTTGTCATATCTTACAGTTTTGCTTAATACTGGGTAGTTTAGTTCTCGCATACATCACATCGCCGTCTTACTTCAATCTTAAGGTACTACCATTTTCTCTTGTTGAACCAAGTATACGCCGTAGTACTTTTCTCTCAAAAATATTCATTGATAATGCTTTTTTTTACTGTTCACGTTTCGGCACTATATAAAAAACTGTACATATTTAAATAACGTGCTATCCTCATGCACTTTCGATCATAAGTTCAACTGTGTGACCAATACATAGGAGCATTTGGCAATGTTCAGATGCAAACCGAACTAATATTTACTTTGTTTTGTAACTGTAGACAAAACATTACACCTTTAGAACACGCCAGTAGAGCAATTCAGTATCTTTTAACTATACCACATTCGCAAAAAAAGTCGATACTTTTTGTTGTTTGCGGCGATTTGGTCGACAACTCTATTTTTCAATGACATCTCTGTCAAGCGAAATGTTCAAAAAGCGAAAATCACAAGGAAGAATAGAAAAAAACGAATTAATTTTGTGGCAGAGAAGCTTTTCCCAAAAGAAGTCGCATCACAACTAAACAACAAACAAAATTTATGTCCTTTGCTTACGGTAACAGCTGACATTGGCTGTAGCGAATATCGTAAATAAAAGTTACTGAATATTAAAAACGACAGTGCTGTTGTTTTCTGTTAAAAGCAATGCGAGCAGAGCCTAAAAACAATCTACACAGTGGTTCTCTTATGGTGAGCATATCTCAAAGAACTTAAAATAGACTGTAGGCCAACAAAATTCATGACCATATTTTTTTTGGGAAGTATGCCGTGTAGTTTTAAGTCAAATTCAGTATTGATTTGAAGCAAAAACGATCTCATCCAGTTAAAAAAATGAGTGCTGTAGCATTAATAGAATGTACAGAAGAATACCTTGGTAGTCGCTATGGCAAAAAGTCATGAATATAACTACGAATTCCTATTCCAATCAGCAAACTCATCCTTGGCTACTATTTTCTGTATCGAAATTGAAATAAGCACCATTCAAATAAACGCTGATATTGAGAAACCTGTGAATTCGGTTTATTTGGAGGGAATAAACAAGCTAGAAGAACATACATACATACATATATACCAAACTTAGAGCAGACTATGTTGAAAAGGAAAATGCTTTATTGCTAAAAAAATATATTTCGTCTAGAAAGTTACAAAATTATTTAATTGCCTTTTTTTATTTGTTTACTTTTAGCAGAAAATTTTTTGCAGTGTATTTTTCTTTTTCATCGCTTAAAGTAAAAGGAACACCGCTTGTTTGTTTTAATTCATTGACTTTTAAATTGGCTTAAAATAATTACTATTATATGGTTTTAATTAATTGCATAGTTTTAAAATGGTTTACCTTCACTATTGGTAGTTTTTTTTTAATTATTTAATTTTAGTGTTATTTGTAATAAGGAATTGCCAACTATTTAACATATAAATTAGACCTCTCACAAAAATTTACGCTGTGTTGAATATACATTTGCTTATTTAATGATTACGCTATGCAACAAATGGGAAAACATTTTCTGACCTTGTGTAACCACTATATTTTTTTTAAAACGCTATGGTCGCCTAACTTCAAAAATCATCAGATTTCAGATTCTATGGATAAGTTTTTTAAGATTTTTTTTTTTTTTTTTCTATAATGTGAGATTTTTGAAGTGGCTGCTTCAAACAACTTGTGATAACTTTGAAATGACGTTCGATTTCTTTACACCATATGTTAAAATATTCCAAATTGCATTAGCTTTAAGTCATTCTGATATCATTTTTTACATAACCAATATTTTTGGAGAAATTGAGGAACAAATAAAATTTTCATTTATTTATTTTTTTAAGAATTATGGAATTTTAGATTTCTAAAAATTCACAAAAAATAAAAAGCAGCAAATATTTACCAGTTTTGCTATTTATTCGTAAAGCTGCATATAACATAAATAAAATAAACCATAATTCATAAAAATCGATGTAAATACTTATTTTATTCCTAATAAGGTGAAAGTACCTCGTATTAAAAAAAAAGACTTTTGCTGTAATTGCCGAACAAAGTTTCTTCTGTAGTACATCAAATGTTCTAAAACCGAAGCTTTACAAACAGTCAGAGCTAAATGATCTTATCAGAGACCTCGAACTAACAAAAGAGAAATCATAGCTCCTGGCGTTTCGTCTCCATTTTAGAAAAAAAAAAAATCTAAAAAAATAACATCCATAGAATCTGAAATGCTGATGGTTTCTGAAATTAGGCGACCATAGCGTATCAGAAAAATATATTAAATATTAAAGGTATTTTTTTTGCTTGTTGCGTAGTGTTATTGTTATTTTCTTCATTATAATCTGGTCTGGCAATACTATTTAAACAATTCACCAATTATTTACACTTATGCTGCTTGTGTTGCCAACTTTTGCTAAGCAATCAAACGCCAGCTGCGTTTTGAAGGTTGCCCAGTTTAAAGAAATGTTATAACAAAACAAAAATTAATTTATTTAAAAATATTGGACCCACATTTTGCTTTGAAGAAATAAAGTGGTTGTTTTTCTGCTGCTTTTAATGTTAACAATGGCATTGAGTGGATAAGAAAAATCTAAAACAAGTTTACAGCTGCTAAACTAAAGTGCTTAAAATGAATTAAAGACTTATTTTTTCCATTATTATTATTCTTTAATTCTTATTTTATTTTTTATAAACTAAAAGAAAAACAAACATTAAATCATAATAATATAAAATAATAGTTATTGTTTAAAGAAAATTATTTAAAACGTTTTTCTTTTTTATTATATTCAATATAATGACATATAAAGATGTGTTTTATTATATTCAGAAGTATTTTAAAGTACTCGTACTATCCCAAGACAAATGTTTACTTTTACAAACAATTTTCTTCCCCTAATGAATTTTTCAATTAAATTCCAATTGCATTTATTTTTTTATGTAAGAAATCTTTCTTTTTTCATGAATTTTAATAGAATTGTGTCTGGTTTTGTTTAAAAAATTTTAAACCGAAACTAATAAGTCACTTGAGCTATAAATTGAGGTTATAAACACCAAAGATAAGAAAACATTGTTTATACATACAACAACAACAGGACAAGACCCTTATTGACATGATATTTAACAAAACTGTTGTTTGACTTGATCTTTTTAAAAGCCAAGAAATACCAAAAAAGGAAAGAAAAGAAACTATTTACAAAAATGAGAACAAAAAAAGTGCGAAAATTATAGGTTGTTTTCAATGCAAGGATAAGAAAAGAAGGAAAAATAAATAACGAACCTCATGTTACTCTGACAGCAAAACATACACATGCACAGAGAATGAGCCAAAAAAAAGAGAGCGAATGAGCCAAAAATAAACACAACAGCTGCTGTTGGTGATAACAGAAAATGCCGGTTTTCATGCATCTGTACCCAGTTTATATGTACATAGGGTTGCTTAACAAGGTATGCTGATATATATGTGTGTGTTTGAATATTTAATTCAAAGGTTATAAGAGTTCAAAGGAAACCAGATGACATAAAAATGTCTAAAGACATAAAATTTATAATAAAATCATACACGTTTACATACTCGTACTATAAAAAGGGCTTTTTGCTTTGGGGATACAAAAAGAAAAAATAACTATTTAAAAATTTTTTAGGACACAAAAGAAAACAATCCCTTTTTACATACATACAAACATGTATAAATATTGAAAAATCAACAAAATATGAAATGAGATTTAGAAGAAAATATAAAATTACAAAATTTCTAAAGGTGTACGAGAGAGAAGAAATATAATAGCAAGAAAAAAGGTGTTATTACTCGTATTACAAAGGAATTTCGTTTTATTTACTCGCAACATTTTTTATAAGAATTCCTAACTGAATTTATTTTTGCACAGTGGTGGGGAATCTAATAAGGACATTTAAAATTTTCCTCTAAGTGTGAGGCAAATCCATTTCCACTTAGGCTTTTTTGTTATGATGGGTATATGTTAGCCTGTTGTTTGATATAATTTTTGGCCAAAAAATTTGCGAAATTTGAGGTGATTAAGCTAAATATCACGTGCTGGGAAAGAATAGACAATAAACAGATGGGTTTTAAACGACCAAAAGTTTGGCCAGCTTTTAGTGGGCAGCAAAACTGGTTAACACCGTCGTTTTGACGGTGCCTAACTATTTTTCGCCGTATTAATACGGATGATTTTTGTTTAGTCAGTTAGTATATTTTTAAGCCTAGGTTTAAACTAAAAGCTATGTCATCCTCGTAGTCCACATGTAATTTCTTCTCATTCTTCTCAAAATGGTGCCTAGCATGTTATTAGAATTGGTGACAGTTTTTTTTTTAATCATCATTAAAACACGACAATTCAGTCCAATGGTACCGGCAATGGCATATCACAATGAATGTACCTATCTTACGGTTTGGGTATCCCTAAGAAATTCTTCAAAAACCTATTTCACATGCCTGGCAACCTTGTACTATATTGCCTCTGTGACCTCATCATTGGAGTCACAATACTCTCTACCCCAACTACTGAATTAGTCTCCCCGTCAAGAATACTTCTAAGGTACTTAAATAACATCCGACATTATATAACAACCACAATACGGGCAGATCGGTGAATTGTAAAGACCAAAACGATGTAAATAGTGATCACATGGCCTATGCCCAGTCAACAGCCGAGGTAGATAAAAGTGCACATCTCCATGGCTGCGTTGATTCCTCTTCGTTGTGTTTGACCAACTTCTCTGTCATTCCTCAATACTTCGATAACTTGCTTCTTTCCAATATGTCAACGGGAACCCATGCCCGAGATCAAAAAGGATGCTCTTAAGGCAGTAAATTAATAATTCAAATTTAATAATGCAAAAGGAACATAACTTTAAAGTAACACTAAAGAAATTAATAGGCAAAACCTTGATATGTAAACCGACTTGCTTTTGTTGACCTTACCTTTTGCACTAAAAAATTTGGGCCTTGGTTTCAACGTTTATAACTTCATAACCCTTATTTGTTGCAAATTTAAAACTCTAAATAAATCATAATCTGAGCAATGTTTGTGCAACGTTTCTTCTTAACATCGACAACTTTTCTAATGATCAAGTGTTTACTTCCTTAATGTTAACATCGATTGCAGATGTGCTGGTTCGTTTAGAGTGGCCTTCTTGAAAAAAAAAAAAAAATTGAATCATCTTAAAATGTTGCTTTAACTCAACGTACACCCTAATATCGCTGACCTTCTTTCAAATGGTTTGGCTTACCAAAATCCGCTCTTTAAAGAAAATAAAATGCAGACTGATATGTTTAGTGTGGTTACTGTCTCTAATATGTTTTCCCAACACTATATTTAAAAATTATGATTTAACACCATGGAAACTCGAAAAAATATAGATATCACCTGTTATTCACCTGAAGAGTGTCAAAACGAATCAATATTGATGCCTACAACTTTTAAAAGAATCAAATTAAAACTTTTGTTTAAACCTTATTAAAGTACGAAATTCAAATTGTAACAATGATTTTGGCTATAATTATTGTATAATCAAAATGTATTCCTCAATTTAGCATCACTGCGTAGATTTTAATTTTACCGCGTTGCCAACATAATTGTTTTTAATTAAAAAAGATTTTAACACATTTTATCATGTGATGTTTGTTTATTGAAAAAGCATGTTGATGATGATGATGGTGATGACGGTTTGACAGATGATTAAGATGATTTCGTCAATTATATAAATCATTAAGATTATTATTTTGTGTTTTTTTAAATCTTAAGAAAACATACATAAAATAACTATAAAAATAAACGCTGTCTATTTATAATATAATTTTCCGAGAAAATTATACATTATTAGATCATAATTTGTGTTTTTGTTATTGTGATTTTTATTTTTTTATTTTATTTTTTTGTTGGCACACCTTACTATATTAACTTATCGTACGTTGACTAAAGAGACACAATTGGGTCACGAGTGATGAGTAATTATTTTAAAAGTACTGGATAACCCCGTATTCCCTGTATTTCGTAACGGTAACGGTTCTTCTAGCGTCATTTAAGAGAAAAAATACGCCCTCCAGACCATAATGCGCACCAACAAGTTACTTTTTCCAGATGAAATGGCTTTTCCACAATCACTAGTTTCAAAACCGCAAGTCCAGCAAGGCTGTCAGCTGCTAAATGCCTGTGATCTGAAGTGTCATTTAGAGAAAGGTTTTCCATTTACAAATATGGGTCGTTTAACTTACTATAAAAGTGATGATTCAAACCTGGCCACGGATTTTTAATATTTCGAATAAAATTTTTTGGAGCGGTGCATGTCGTTTCTCACTCGGTTGTTACGTCAACGAGCAAATTTTTGGCACATGGGGTTCGGCAAACCCAAAAGTGATTGTGGAAAAGTCATTGCATTTGGAAAAAGATACTGTTTGGTGTGCATTATAATCTGAAGGTGTCATTGGGCTGTAGTTTTTCGAAAATAATGCTGGAAGAACCGTTACCGTCAATTCAGAGCGATCTGACCGTAAAATAACCGATTTTTTTTAGCTTGCAATTGAAGGTGCCACGAGCCACGCAACACGACCGATTTTGGCTTCATTATATAAGAAATATCCTGGTCGCTCAATTTCTTGATTTGACGACGTCAAGTGACCAACAAAATCATGCGATTTGACGCCCTTAGACTTTTTTGTGGGGCTACGTCAAAGATCATGTATACGCGGATAATCTAACGTTGGAGCCTTCGAAAATCAACATTTGTCAAGTTCGTCGCCGATATGCCGCGCCAGAAATGTGTGAAAAATGGTATGTTCAGAGTATTATAATGAAATAAACGTTTTATCAAAATCATAGCGTTAAGTTTGTAAATGAATAACCCTCTGCATCAAGATACGATTAGAGTAGTTATAATTGCCAGTGTATATTTTATATATGTACATATACATATGTAACTTTAAGCGTTATTCTGTTATAGGCTGTAAATAATCTGGCAATTACAGCGTTGTTGTTTAGCAATTCTTCTAATCCACTACATCCATATTTCACTGTAAGCGAGATGCTGTATATTTTTATTGTTCGCGTTCATCAAGTGCAAAATATAGTATTTTTCTATACTAAAAACATGGTTTTTCAAATTTCTAAGAATTTTACAAAAGAAAATACACAAAAATAAAATTATATTTATTTTTTATTATTTTTAAAAGTAAGAAGAAGAAGAAGAATTAAAGCACATGATAATTTTACGTTGAAAAAGTAATAATAAACAATAATTAAGACTAATGATTTTTATTTTATTTTTTTAAGAAAATAACTCAAATTTAATTAGCGTGTTTTCTTTAAGTGCTTTTTTCACATTTTAATACCTCTACAAAATTAAATTATTTAAATATAATTTTTTTATATTAAAAAATACACCTTAAGGTATTTTTGTTTTATTTTTTTTGCTACAGATATGCTAACAAAAGAGTAGACAGTAAAAAAAAAAATTATTTAATGGGACTCTTCTTTTTTAAACGAAATATGCGGGCTCCTCTTTTAAAACGCCAAAAAGTCGTTATAAATTTAGAGAAAAAAATATTTCGAAATACATACAAGATACAATAAAAATTTAATAAAAGAAAAAAAAAATAACACATACAAAGTATTCTTTTTTTCTCGTCATTAAATCAATAAGCGCCGCCGTTAATCATCTCAAAGAGGGAATAAAAATAGAAAACAAAACTTTGTATGTAGTTTAGTTGTTTTTCTTTATATTTTTTTAGAATGGTGGCATATATTGTGGTGTGCTCATATTATAATACTGTATGTAGAAACTATGAAGATCATGATGGTGGTTCAGTCCGGAATACAATACACATACGATATGTACATATATACATATGTATACAAAATACTATTTATTACTTTTACCACATGCGGGTTAAAGTTGTTTAAGTGTCGGTTCTTGAACCTTAAGTGCAAAAATATATTCATCGTCTACACATGTACTCCAACATACTGATGTATCCATTCGTAGTCTGCTTCATGTCGAATATAAAATGTTTAGTATTTAAAACATTTAAGATGTTTTAGTTAATTAGAATCATAACAATGTTTTAAGAGGAGCGTCATTCTAGCAAATGTTGTATTCAATTGTTTTCTACTTAGCCAGCCTTCTTAATAACTTATGAAAACAATAATGTTAACTTGGACGTAAAAAAGTTTACTAAGTTCAGCACTTATTTCAGTTGTTGCTTATTTTTGCAGAAAATACAATACAGTTATTTTTGCTTCCTTATGTCAATTTCAATTAAGTCGTTTCCATAATTCTTTCTGAATTAATTCGATTTATCGCATAGGCATTTAGCGCAACTTTTAAAGATTTTCGATAACCGTTCGCCAAATATCGATAATACTTTTGCAAATGCTTAACAGATCAATAAAAATTAACACGTCAACCTTAACGTTATCGTGTGTAACGCTTCGGCACTGCAATCAGTGTCTGAAATAAAAACGCCAAAGTTCTATAATGAAATGTTGCATTGACTTATGTTGTTTAATGAAACCCACAAAAATAACGTCGCTAGATCGAGTTGAAATGCGAAGGCCACAAATAAAAGGAACAGTTGTTTTGTAACCAATTTCACGCGGCGTTAAAATCAGATTTTCCAATTACAAAGCATTGACTCCACGCTATTTGGATTTGTCGTATACTTTTTATATGGACTTGAGAATATAGGGTGAGCAATTTAAAAGTTTAAATTTGAAAATGCAATAAAACAAAAACGGTTTAAAATTTTAGAAATTAAATATTTTTTCATTCATATAGCTGCCGCGGTTGGCCTCACAATACCCCATTCGATCGGACCAATTTTCGAGAACTTTTTCGATTATATGGGGTCCTATCTCGGCAATGGCATCACGAATGTTGGCCTACAAATGCTCAATTGTCTCTGTTTTGTCGGCATAACACTTGTCTTTAACGGCGCCAAGCAGAAAATAGTCCAACGGCGTCAAATCGCAGCTTCTTGGCGGCCAATTGATATCATCATTTTGGCTAATTAAACGGCCATCAAACGTTTGACGCAATAAATCGATTGTGGCGTGAGATGTGTAGCAAGTTGCACCATCCTGTTGAAACCAAACATCGTTCGCATTAATACCATGAAGAGCGGGCACAAAAAAATTGGTTATCATGGTGCGATAGGTGCCTCCATTGACCGTAATAATTGCGCAATATGAAATATGGGCCAATGATGCCTTCGCTCCACAAGCCGCTCCAAACAGTCACTCGTAATGGGTACATTGGCTTCTGTAAGACCACGTTTGGGTTTTCTGAACCACAAATACAGCAATTTTGATTATTAACGTACCCAGCAAGCTGAAAATGAGCTTCATCCGAAAAGATGATTTTAAATTACGATAAATTTTCGATAAATCCCAACGTTGCTCAAGCGTAAATCGATTCATTTCGTTGAGTGGAGATAATATACTGAATTTTGTGACAGAATGGAATGACATAAGTATTGCCAGATTCGAAATAACCGCTTAAATTTAAACCGATAGATGCCCCACGATATTTGACAGATATGTACATATGTAGATAACGTTAACATGCTGATATGAAATGTTAAAATCAGCGCTTTCTATCTTTAAACTTATTTTATATACGACGACTGTTAGACCCATCATTTTTATGCATCAATTGTATGGCAGGCCAAGGCTAAACAGAAACTATGCATTTACGGATATATGAAACTTCAGAGATAAGCCTGTGTGACCATAACGTACACAAACAGAGCTTGCGGCCATGAAAGCTTTTATTGAACTTACTCCATCGCATAAAAAAAAATCTGCAGTTTTGCGGGTTTTTAGATTGCTGATTCGGGGCGGGCACAACTCAGTGGACTATAGGGTTAGTATTCTACCGCATTAGTATTCTGAAATATCCATAATCTTGAAGTGTGACGTGTTGACCGGGAATTTAAACTTCGGTCGTAATTTCAACGTTGTTATACGTGATCGTGGAGAGTGAGACTTTGGGGTCCCTAGGAGTCGATCCCAACTTTTTATTGTGGTATATGAATAGATCTAAAATGGATTTGTTGGTCCAACACCAAAGCTTGTGTGCCGGAGATCCAGACAATTTCAATCTTAATATAAAGCGTGGAATCTGTGGCGCTTAGATAAATATATATTCTAATAATCAAGCAGCGAACGCTATACAAATGTCTACACTCTGGCGTTGAGAAACAGTGTGACACTTTGTTGTGTCTCTAGAGACACTATTATTATGGAAAATGAGATCTCTGACGAACTGGCCACTAGATTTGTGGGACCAGAACCATACTGTATAGTATTAACTGACCGGGGGAAAGATCGAAGAGTGGGAACATAAACTCCACTTGTCATTTTACGCAGAATGTCTGGGTCTGAGGCGTCTAATGAGACTCTTTAAACAGCGAGCTGCGCTACATGAGCAGGATAATTATGAGGAGAATTATTGTCATTTTTTTTTATTTTATTTTATTTAATTTTTTTTTTGGCGCCCCACTACTATTCTTAATATCACCTCTTCAACCTTAATATGGTACCTGACACGGAGTGCCGTATGTACAGAGAGGAAGCGAAGGAGACGATGAAGCATATTCTCGAAGTGTTGCTTTGGCAAACATTCATAGGCAAACTTTTCTGAAACTCTTTATTGGGCCTTAACATGTTCATGGGCTACCCTCTGTGGTTATTGTGATCTTCATACAGAAAGACGAAAGTATTCTTGTGGAGACCGTTCCGGGTGGTGTTTCCGGACCGAACGGTCCGGCAATGGCTATTGACACGATTGAAGATTAAATGGGCTCTCTTCTGAATGATTACCGGCCATTGCAGCCTGGCCCGGTATTAGTGGGTCTGACCACGGAAGGTTGGGCACAATAGATCTTTTAGGCCATAGTACCAGTTGGGCCTCTCTGACCTTGATAATAATAACAATGATCATTAAATTTAAATAAAACATAGTGTCTGTGAGATAAAATTCGCTCTGTGGTGGTTTGGTTTTCATTCATCCAATAGGAATGATTTTTTGATGAAAATTAGTGACAACCATTTCGACAAAAACAATTTTATCATTTGCACATGCTGTTGAATGCTCCATGGGTATAAATAAATGACATCCAAGTTGATAGATGTAGCTTCAGATATATGGTCGCTGTAAAGTCCATATTAAAAGACACGTTATCAATTTGCATTTCAACACAAATGTTTGCACAAATGAACTGACAATTTTCGACAATTTTCCTTTTATGAACAAGTAAAGATCTGTTAGAGACAACAGTTCTAGTTTATTTCTGGTGACATTATCAACGAACGCGTTGATAGAGTCATTAAAATCGACTAGTGAATCAAATGCCTCCATATGATTGCAAAGGAACTACCTCTTCACTATGGATTTTCAAAAGACAAGCTAATGTTTAATGTCAACAGATGATTACATTGGCTGTGGTACACCTGGTCAGTAGTACTACTGACAATGTCACTAGTAAAGTACTAATACAGTAGAATCGCGAAAAAGTTAACCGATGTGTTCCAAGCGTAATTAACTTTCTCAAACTATTAACTTTCCTAAGTGGTTTTCAAAATTACAAAATTCAATTATAAACATAAATAGGCTTTTCGCAAACACTTAACTATTTTTATTGACTCATTTCGACGTAACTTAATATGTAAGTACCACAACCGTAAACATGTCGAAACAAGAAAATTTTCTATTGATCCGTTACGGTGCCATTGTATGTCACCACTAATCAAACACATTGTTGCTCATAAGTCTGGTTAGTTGCGTTATGTTAAATCATGTCAAATTGAGCATTTAGTTTTTATCATTACTAAAGAAACTTAGATTTAATTCTCACCGGCTGGTTTAAAGTTTACAGTCGCTCTTAACCATTTTTCAGCGCAAAAATTTAATATATAAATGTTCCTGCTAGCGAACGTTATAGTTAATCATCCTGACAAACGCAAATTTCTTTGGTGTCATACATGACTTTTTTAAATAATTGTCCAAATTTTCATAGATGACAGAAGTTGATTTTGTCTTGTAGGAGTATGTTTATTAGTGGGTCCTAACAAACAATATCATCATGAATCATTAGTGCATTATTCATTAACGGGGAGGAGTAGCAGACAAAAATCCTGTATCGTTCAGCACTTAAAAATCATCGTTATCTTCTATACTTTGATCTTTGCTTCAAATTGGTTCAATTTACAATGTCACCAATGCTGCTGTCAATAGTTTCACATGTCTCGAAGTGTATCCTTGGTTTACAAATTTAATAAGTTTTAATAAGTTAACTTTTTAGAGCGGTGAGTGGACGCGAGTAAACTTTTTCAAGATTCTACTGTACTGTGTTTACTATTGCCATATTCTGCAAGGTATTTTTTATCTTGAAATAAAAATGTATTTTCTATAGAAAACATTTAAAATTTAGAACATTTTATACAAAAGGAGTGACCATATGTATATTAGAAAAGCGAATATTTTACTTTTTAAAATGAATGGTTGTTAGCAATATCATTAGAAGGTGTGAATTATAAGAAATATGTACTTTGCCTTATTTAAAATGACTTTTAAACAGTTTTTCTTTGAATGTATTTCTTTTTTTAAATTCTTGTTTTAAAACAATTTCAAATAATTCTTTGTTGAGTCAAATTTTTAAATATATGTATGTATGAAATACATATATGTACTTTGAAATACATATATTTATGTACATATGTTTGTGCATAATAAGTATGTAAATATGACTTACTATTTTAACTTTTTTACGATTTTTTGTTTTTGTCCCTTTCACTTTAACCATCATTGTCTATTACAATTTGGGTGTAGTTTCCGATGAATTTAGGACATAAACCAGTGAGTTGTTATTCTTAAACTTAAAATAAAAAGTTTTCTTTAAATTTTAAAATGATAAATATTTGCTTGGTTGTGTTATTGTATTTTGAGTATATTATCCATCCATTCAGTCATATATTACCTTTCATACAATAGTAAGTGAAAATACTATATCTTTAAACTTTTTTATTTTTTTGTTGTTTTTGCCATTTTGTCAAATTAATATGAAAAGTAATTGAACTTTTTTCCAAGTATTTGATAAAATAATTTCGAAATCCTAAACTTTGTATAAAAAAAAATAAACGTATTTAATAGGAAATTGCATGTACAAATAAATATACGAGTATATATGAGTACAACACTCATTCAAGTATTAAAACAAAAGATAAGATTCTAATTTTTTTTTATATAATAAATTAAATTATTATTATTTTGAGTAGTATTTAGAATACTACTGATATCAAGAGATTTTTTTTACTAGAAAAGTTACTCGTACTCGTATTTGTATTTAATTTAATTGAAATTATGAATTTCATGTTTGCTTTTTATTTTGCTTTATTTAATATTATGGTTTTCAGGGTATTTCTTAAAATTCCAGGGAAATACTTCTTTATCAAAAATATATGTTTTAATGAAGCCGAAATAACATACTCTTAAGATGATTGTTTATTTTTTGTTGTTGAAACTAATTTGGTTAGCAACAAAATTTCAAATAATATCGAAAATTTCGAGAATTTAAACATATTCTTGGTAAATCTGCTTTCCAATTGAAACAGAAATTTATTTTGTTATATATGTTGAAAAAATTAATACAATTACCAACAATTTGTATTAAATTCATATAAATACGAGGTCAGTTTTATAATTTCGTAAAATTTTTATTCATATCATAGGAAGATGAGTCAAAGCCACCTCTCGGAAAAAAGAGAAAAGGTAGGAGTCCAAGCAGCGAAAATTCCTTAATGCTGCATAGGGAAAAAGAGAAAATGTAAGTTTTTCTTCTTGAGACCAACACTCAGGGGATAAGCTCATGCAGTGTATTTTACTGGTACTATGAAAATAGGAGGATATAGAGAGTCGTGTTTATGAACGTTCGAGTTGAATTTACTTATGTCGTAACTAGAAGGGAAGATTTTCGTTGGAAGATTTTTCCGAAAACGAACAGTGCGACTAAAGAACGAATTCTCCCTATAATGCGTTGTGCAATTCACTGGCCAATAAACTACAAAGGAATGCGCTCTACGAGAAATACGAGTACCACGTAAGAATATATGACTATTAGGAATTATTTCCTTAATTTCGTAGAACACATTCCATTATAGTATCGATACAACAATGAAAAACACAGAAAAATTGCGACGATGCTCTAATGGATCGATAAAGTTGGCTACCCTACTCGCATTAATGAGTACCCTCTCCCGTACGCGGTCGAGAAGCCTCAAAAAAGCATCGGCCCATACGTGAAAGCCGTCGTGTCTTGTAAAAGCCTTGTAAATATTAAGGAGACCAGATGGAGTGAAGTATTGCTTGCACCGTCTTAAAAAACGGAGGCACTTGAATACTTCTTTCGATACTCAAAAGCTGTTATCGTTCCAACGAACGTGACAGTGAATTCTCAATATCTACTTTACCCATAGACGCAGATGACACCACACCACCAGGTATGTGTGTTAAAAAACAACATTGGGTCTTGCGTACATTAAAATCGACCTTGTTCGCGCAACCCAACTTGGAGATTTTCATCAGGTCACTTGTTAGTGTGTCGTTCATATTCATCCTTTTCGCCCCAATCTCTAAGAGGCTAGGCCTACGATCAAAAGAATATGAATGACAAATGTTGCTGCTATCCGCAAAAGAGTAGATAGGATTAGAAGTGAGAAGAAGAAAGTCGTTAAGAGATATCAGAAAAAAAAGGCGAAAGAACAGAGCCCTGCTGTACCCCTGAGTTTATCCTGAACTCGTCAGATGAGACCCCATGCCAAACGCTATCAAACGCCCTGGAGATATCCAGCCAAAACCATGAATGGACCTCTTTCACTTCTCCGAAAGCAACGCCAGCAGGTCACTAATAGAACGGCTTTTGCGGAAACCATACTGACGATCGCTTAGCAAATCATTGGACTCCAAATACCTCACAAGGTGGTGATTAATCATACTCGCCATAACTTTATAGAGTGCGGAACAAAATGCTATTGGGCGGTAGTTCTCAGGGGTACTAGCATCACACTTTTAAGGGATATGCGTTACATTAGCAACCTTCCAGCAAGATGAAAAATACCGGTGCGATATGACACACTGAGTGTGAGTATATGGACGCACAAGCACCGAAAAGCAATGCTTCAGGACCAGTGCTGGTATGCCATCCGGCCCAGATGACTAATTAACATCGAGATTTGCAAGAAATTCTCAAGGCGTCACTGGGAAAAAGCTAACAAAGGTCCGGCAAAAAAGGCATTAAGCAAAAGAGTAGGTTAAGTTTTCTGGTTGTAAAGAAGCAGCCATTTGTTTTTTAATAACAAGGTTTCTTTAGTCATACAAACGTACGGATAAAAAAAACTCCACCTGACCTAAACATTTTTCATTTGATTTAAATATTGGATTGGTATTATTACAATTAAGTAAAGCCACATAGTCTATGCTTGTATAGGTTTACAAGACATAATTAAGACAGACTGACAATGACATATTATACGCATACTATGCCAAAATGCAAACAAATACGTTTACAAGTAGATAACATGCAGATAAATTTAAAGTTAAATTTATATATCAAGTATGTTTATTATACAAAACAATACAAAATTATCTTTATTAAGAAAATCTTATCAAAAACAAAACATTTGAAATGTTTTTTTGGGTGTAAAAATAGTTGTATTTTATTATGTCAACTATTCATATAAGTTTTATGGAATATTTATTTGAAATTTATGTTAAACAAATGTTTGTTTATACAATATGTACATATTTTTAAAAAATATAATAATAATCTTCTCAGTGGTTTTTGTTTATACATAGTTTTGTTTTTGAAAAACCAATTTAAACAAGTATTTCATGGAATTTCTTCATCTATGCGATGAATATACATTTTAATTGGTTGAATTTTTAAATGCGTATTAGAAAATATTAAAAATACCATAGGCATTAGATGAAAAAAATAAGTTAAATTTAGATATCACAACATAAGTATGTATGCATGAGTGTATGTTTGTACAGTATGTATAAGGCCATCAATAAATAATTTTAACATAAATTGTTTATTTTTATATCATTTTTTTGGGTTTTTTTATGGTTTGATTAACTTGATTGTTTTATTACATGGCTATTGCTTAGGGTTATTTTTATTTTCTCATATTAATGTATACGAGGGCAGTCCCATGGCGATAGTAAGGGGTGTCCAAAATTGGGGTAACATTTTAATATTTTAAGACGACTTGTTTAGTATTTAATCGTATTTTGAAACGTATTCCAAAACAAACAATCTCAGTGATTTTGAAAACACTGAAGGATATTGGAGCTAGACTTTACTCTAGGGAAGTCTGCTACTTTGTGTTTTTTTTTCTCCGTCACTCCTCTAGGGAGCATATTGGCTTTTCACGAAACATCCATTGCTTTGTTTCAGTTTCATTAATTAAGTTGATTTTCAAGCTAAGTAAATAATTAACCGACTGTACTTCTCTTAGATCGATTGGTCTGGAGGGAGGTTGAAGTCTCTTATTAAATACTCGAAACCACAATTATATTTTTTCGTCATGTCCTCTGCTGGGGATGCGAACCTGGGTCGCTTGTGTTGTATGCGTTCGCTCTAACCACTACACCACGCCACCCCCAATTTGTGTTTACAACTATAAAATGTAGGGTGGCAAGGTTTTAACAAGACCGTATGAGCTGCCATGATGAACACCATAGTGGTTCACAGATTGAGTTATATTGTAGAAAATATAAGATACGTAGAAAGCGTAAGAATCTAGAAAGAGAGAGAGAGAGAGAGAGAATGAGGTCATAAGAACAGCCGAGAAGATGTCCAGCAAGAAAGGAAGGCGCAATAAATTTGCGGGTCTATTTCCATCCTAAAGTAATTAAAGGCTCTTAACAAATCGGAGAATAGTGATAGGCTCCATGCTTAAAATCGATTGAAATATTAGCTTAAATCGTATGCCCAACTAAAAAAACGATGTTTTTTACTAAAAAGCCTAGAACAGTACACAGTAGATGTTTGCTTGTCTCCGTTTCCTCCTTATCCTAAGTTATTACACTAACTAATTGCAGTGTTTAAGTGCTGAAATTAAGGAAATATGTCTCATATACCAGTTTACATATACACTATTGCGATGGCCAAAAATCAAAAAAATTAAGTTCGAGTTGCTTATGGATTATTTTCTATTTTTAAACTTGACAAAATAGTTCGATGGTAAAAAGTTATTTTTTTATTTTATTTATTTAATAGATATATAGTATACATGAATAAATTCAATTTTTATAAAATAAAATGAAATATATATACATATCTATAGAAGGCAAAACATAAAAGTTGTAAGCCCGATTGGCAATAGAAAAATAAGATAATTAAGTGTATTTATATCAATTTTTAAGAATTTATCTTTAGTTGACAACAATTTGAATTAAAATCAAGTGAATTCATTAATAATCAATCTTCTTATTTTCAGAGAAACTTCCAAGTATTCGAGTAGCGTATCGTAGCTATATTCAAGGCCATTTAGTACATTGATAACGTCTTTAGAACTTAGAATAGATTTGCCAAAACACTTTAGACGAGGACCCATGTATAAAGGGCAAACACCCATGAAATGCGTAGTATTTTCAGATGCGTCTAGAGTGCAGAGTGTGCACAACCAACTGGGAATGTCTATAGGGTCTAGAATACAGGTCAAGTAACCCATCACGTGCCTTGATTTTCATGCTTGTAGCACGGGACGAATATTTAGAAAATAGCGGGTGAGATATGTTGTAATCCAGCTTAGAGTAGAGATCATGAAACTGCTAGGCTCTTGCATCAGATATAAAACTGCTTTTTTTGCACTATACGTTTCCAATGTTGACATAAAGGACCAGCGTTATCAGGGTTAACATTAATTATATTATACAGCTTAGACCATTCATCCGACCAATACATATTACTAGCAATTATATTATCAGCTATTATATGGGGCAATCTATATATTGGCAAACCTAGAATTCTATTTATGTATTTAAAATGTAGTTTCAGAGTATCTAAAAATAGAGTATTTAGACCGATGTCCAAATAGACCATGTAGTTGGGAGTATTTTTAGGAAGACGTAAAATTTTCTTGAAAAATAATCTGAAAAGCGTCTCCACTTCATCATACTTTAAAAATCCCAAAATTTGGGCTCCATAGTAGCTGCTCTGTTTTTTAGCTGCTTTTTAAACGATAAATTTTAACTAAGTTCAAGTCCCGAGTATTTATAACTGTTAACAATTTCTATGCTATCATTTCCAAAGTTCCATTCTAGTGCCATTACAAAAGACCATAATTTTAGATTTATCAAGGTTAAGTTTTAGACTCCAATTTGACAGTAATTGAAGAGTGCATCAATCATATCCCGAAGTTGTGCAGGAGAATCAGATAGAATTACAATGTCAACACCAACAGGAAGGACATCATTTAAATCATTAAGATACAGTGCAAATGGTAAAAAGTTTGCCAGCAATAAAGAACTGGAGTCTGCCAGTGATGGATTTTTTAAGCAGCTAGTCAGTTCTTATCATAAACATGATATCGAAGCTATTATTTATCGCTGAGAAAAGTGCGTCAAGCTAAAAAGAGATCATATAGAGAAATAAAGGGATTTTTGTCAAAATGTATTGATTTCTTTGTTATTTCGAGGCCAATTTTGTGACCGCCTTCGTACGATAATAAAAAAATAATTTTATAAACAGTAAATTATTATTTATTTATTTCATCATAATCTTAATCTATTGCGATTATTTTTATACACAAATTGTATGATGACGTAAACTTTTGTTTTTTTTTTTTTAATGGTAATTAAACTTTATCAGTTTTCAATTATTTTATCATTCTTAAAAGTATATTTATATTTGTGTGCTAATCCCTTGAAATCTTTTAGCAATTCAGTTTATCATTCATTAGTTTGCATTTTTTTTACAATAATATGAGCGTTAATGACCAAAGGTTATACAAAACAATTCGCAGAATATAATCTTTTATATTCGTAATTATATGTATATTTGCACTCATGTATATAAATATTTTTGTTATCAAAAAAATAAGCATTTGCAGTGTTAAAACTTTTCCAAAGAAAGCAAATTTTATTTGTTTTTTCAAATCTCTGCTGTAGTAACAGTAATAGGTAGATAGTAACAGTGAGAAAAGTTGTTTCCAAAATTATATAAAAGGAGAATTAAAAAAATGCTTTGATACCATCGATAGGGGTATCCATCATGTGATAGGGGTATCCTTAGGACTACTTATTGAGTGTTATGTTGGTCAAAAAACAATGAAAGTCACACTCAGGAAGTGGCCTTTATATACCCTATATACATATATATGTAGATGAACATACAAGGTAAGCGCAAAAAAAGATCTTTGCCGGTAGATTGTTTCACGAGTGGATAACATGTCTAAAAAACGTTTTCAGCCTATAATGCATTACGAATATATCATTTCAATAACCTGGGGTACAGTAGCGATATTATTTTGCTAACCAAGGGTGAAAGTTTATGACAAAACTTATAAATTTTCTGAAATGACTTGCTTAGATCGGAAAAATTTTATGCAAAAAATCGTTTTGTATTGTATGGGCAATGCCCGTGGCCGATTTTGTTTATTTTGGAAAGTATAAGTACCAAATTTGAATACCATGATTTTTTTGTGTCAGCTATACAAAAAAACGAATGCCACACATACGAATAGTCGAACCAAAAAAGATTTGTTTTTATTAATTTAATATAAAATCAATTTTTTTTAATGTAAATCTATTTCAGTTTTCATTACCTTTATATATATATATATATATATATATATATATATATATATATATATATATATATATATATATATATATATATATAATATATATTTATTGCAAAAATTCTTCAAATCCCAAAAAATTGAGACAATTTTATTAGTGGAATAATAAATACTCGTGTATTTGTTTTGATTTAATGTACATCACTAAAGGAAAAGTCTTTTTATTATGCTTAAATTAATAAATTTATTAGAAAATAATTAGTTTTAAAAGAAAAAGGATCGAAAATAATGCAAAGAATGATAAAGTAGGTTTATAAATTTATATGCATACAGTGGGGTGCAAAACTAATTGCATATTTTGAAGTTGAACAGAAAAGTTCCTATAAATACTTCAATACTCAATCAAATCACACATATTCAAACACTGGAATGAGAGAAAGACAGTAATATAAAAGATTTTGCATGTACTTAGTTTTGAACTTTTCGCTTAAATAGAGAGGAACTTATATTTTTTGACACTATTCCTTGTGGAGTTTTTATAGAATTTAGACGTACTCTCTACAATATTACCCAAAAACGTAAGAGAAATCTGGTCCCAATTATATTATATTCGTTGCCATAGCTTCAAAATGTTCCACAAAGTACAATTGTCGAAAAATTCTTCATTGGATTGGAATTAGGGTTTTACGGTGATCACTAATTTACCTAAAATTTCTATTGGAACAGCCATTCTTTGACGATTTTAACGGTCTGGCGATGGTTCTGACGATGGCACTAAAAGATGACTTTTCTTTTTCGTAAGGTTTATGCCTCCAAAAAAATTTTCTTGGCGCCAAAACATGCTATTTTTATATTAAACATTTATAATATAAATGTCACTTTAAAGCAGATTTCGGCAAAAAGCTAAGCTTCTCTTCTCTCTGCTCTTCTGTTTTCAGACGTACGTACTTACACGAACATGCAAAAATTAAACAAAGAGAAAACAAGTGGAAAAATACAGTAAAAAGTGGCCTGAGTAAGAGACTCTCAATTAGTACCACAATTGTAAAATGCATTAATATTAGTTTGCCGAACGCTACTTTAAAGTACTCTTAAAGTAGGTAGCTTCCTACTTTAAAATTTTTAAAGTCAACTTAGGTGTAACAAAGGGATATTAAGCTAATAATCGTTTTTGCATACAATATTAAGGAATTTTGCTTAACAAAGGTTCAGTCTTTAGGAAAGATTTATGCGAAAAAAAATCGGTTCGAATTGTATAATTTTTTCTTCATGTAATCAAATGCTTAGTGACAACTTTCAATGATCTAGCACCATTCCTTAAATTTTTACACAAAAATGTATGAAGCAATACTACTGAGAGATAGTGCACGAATTGCCATTCCTTTCTAAATAATAAAAGCAAATTCATAAAAAAATTTGGCGATCCAATCAGATATCATGATCAAATTGTGTTGTCCAGCGAAATTAAGAACGGTGGTGCAAACTTCTATTCAAACTTCTATGCAAACTTCTATTCTATGGAGCGATTCGTTACATTTTGTAAAGATGGCGGCTAAACAACTGGATATCAAATGCCGAATTATACCAAAGATGTAATGCAAAGCCTTTAGTGATTGAAAAACGTAAAACTGCCAATGAAAATTGCGGAGAAGATCATTCTTTAGATGGATTTGTCTGTATGGAGGTTGAAGTCTCTTTATTAAATACTCAAAATCGCAATTAAGTCAAAAATACTTGAAGAGGAATTACTTTGCAGCGGCCAGATGTAATAGTTATTTTTTTAAATAAAATTTAAAATATAAAGAAAGTCGTTTATTATATTTGTTCTTCAAAAAATGCACTGAAGCATATAAAATTTACATAAAAATTCCCACAAAATTTGCATGCATTTTTAAAAATTTATAATCACATTTCATTTGAAAAATAAAATTCATTTTCATTGGAATAAAAACTGCATCATAAACGTCTAAAATAATTTTTTTAAGCCGCTAAATAGCCTTCTCTACACAGAACAAAAACAAATGATGAAACAGACAATAATAACAATACAAAAGATTCATTTTCGATCATATCAAAATACATGATGCATTACGAAAAAAAAAGAATAAAACGCATCAAAACATTATAAAAAAATGTTTTCATGTGAATTTTATTTGGCATTGTTAATATAATATTGTTGTTATTTTTTATTGTGCAAAATAAAAATGCATATATTCCATTGAGATTATTTAAAACTGTGTTCATTGTATTACAAAATTCTCATGAAATCAAACAATTTTACTAAAGGAGTCCTCGTATCGTCGTTACTACAAAGAAAAAAAAATTAAAGCGTTTTAAGTGTCGTTAACATATGGTAAGCTGGACAGAAATACTTGATATCTTGGCTATTGATTCTAATAGGCATTAGTACTTGAATCCTTCCTGAAATACTTTTTCTTAATTAAAAGAAGGTGGACATTTTTGATAAATACATTATTATCAAATCATTTTATCTCAAAACTGGGCAGAAATCCTTGATATAATGGATATTGAACTTAATAAGTGCCATTGTTCCTCTAATTCAGTCCTAGAAAACTTATTAGAAATTAAAAAAATAGCTTTGAGTGAGTTAAAAAACACTTGGTCTCTCGACGAAGATGTGGTCGTTTTCCTTCCCGCTTTCCACCTTGAGGTATCGTCTCGAACGTTTAACTTTGCCGGGGTCTCTTCGTTTATACAAGAGACGTGGCCAAGACAGCGCACCAGTTGCATCTTAATGCGCTTCACTATATCCACGCCTCTGTACTGCTCATTAAGCTCGCTGTTCTAACGTATACTGTACTTATTTCCTACTCATAGAGAGCCTAAGATCTTACGAAGGATGCTCGTAAAACATTATCATCGTTGTTCGTCAGCATTCACACTTCAGTGTCATATAACGGGACAGGGTTGATAAGCGATTTGTAGAGTACGAATTTAGTTCGTCTAGAGAACTAAATAGCCTGCTGAGCCTTAAGTAGCACCTGTTGGCAAGAGTGATTCTCCATTTTGTCTCTAAGCTAACGTCTTTCATAGTGTCAATTCTGGTACCAAGATAGACAAAGTCCTTCAGAACTTCAAAACTATGGTCACCAACAGAGACGTTTTGTCCGAGACGCAAAGATACTTTGTTCATTAGCAAAAGGTAATTAGTCTTCTTCTCGTTCACCAAGAGATTCACTTTGACTGATTCGGTCTGTATACTGGAGTGCAGCATGGGTGTTTAGGCCAGCAATGGCGATATCGTCGGCGTATGCCCCCAGCTTAATGAAACTCTTGTAGAAAATAGTAATCGGTGGCACGAAAAATTTTCTCCAATAAGCGGTTAAAAGAGTCAAATAACAGGAATCGTCTTATTTGAAACCAAACGATTAGGAGACTTCCCTCCCAACGCTCACTGACATACTACATCGCCGTAGGCGTTTAGTGGGGGTGTCATATAGAGGCAGTTTTTATCCTGCTGTAGCTTTAATCTCGACGAATAGGTGGTGTGTGTCGAAGTTCTTCTGGGTGGGTATCTAAATACACACTTTCAAATCAAATATGATAATTTTCTGCTTTCTGTATTGGTTACATCAATCTGTTCAACACATTTACTCACTAACAGTGATGCTACAAAAATTTAATTAAAAAAATTGAACAAATAGGACAATTCGATTTAAATTCAATAAAACATACCTTTTCCTTAACGATCAGTTTCTTGCAAAATGGCAACACTACTTATAAGTAAACATGCATTTAGCATTGTAGTGCTAATGGTGGTATAATAATAATAATGAGAAATTGTATGAAATTATTTCTTCATAATTATTACTTTTTTCACACAAATTCCAATTAGCCACAACAATAAAATTATTTCTTATTGTTGTTGTCATTGCTACTAAGAGAAATCCTTATACTATTTAACACTACATACATACATAGTATGGTATATCTGTCACATTGGCAAGCACATAAACTTAATTATGAACATTATTAGCTCCATTATCATCATTATTATTATACCTGAGTTGTTACTACTATTTTTGTTGTAATGTGGTGTAAGTAGTACAAAGAAAAACCAAAAATTGATACGCCACCACACGCAATTATAAAGCAGCACAAATATTGTTGGTAATTCTATACTTGTATGTATGTATATAAGTATAAGAAAATATATTGTGTATGTGTGTTAGTAAATGCTTTTATTATACATGCTGTTGTGAATTGAAGTATTTCTTTAATTCAGTAACAGTGTTGGCAGTTTAAATAGTAGAAGGTTAAGATACTAAAATGATGTTAAGTTTAATGTAAAACTTTATTTTACGTTTTAAAAACGTTATTACGCTATTTCCATTATGAGTTTGTAACTATCAAAATTTAAGTTGTAGACTATTAAAGATTTCTTAGTAGGTCAGTTTCTATATAAAAGCAATTAAAACATATAATAAAAATGTTAATTATTCAAATAACTAAAACATGCATTCAATACTCATATACATACATAAATACATACATAAGCTGCTAAAACATTTTGCGATAGTCGATCTTTATCGCCACTAAACTTCTCACAAGTTTCGCTATAATTTAAGCTTTTAATTCAGTTTCATTCAAAAATTCTTAGTAATTAATAGTGATTAATGACAACTAATTATATTGATTATACGTTTTTTATTTCTTCTATTTACAGGTCATTTTTCTTATCCACTTTAAAGACCAAATTAACAATGGATGAAGTAATACAAATTTTCACTTAAAATGTATGAAAAAATCAGTGATGACAGAATACATATTTTTTGTTAATAAAATGAGACACCAATAAAATGTGAACACTATTTTGAAATCATTACCTCACCCTATATATATTTCAGGCAGTGTGATTAAGCCTGTTTTCAAATTAAATTTACGAGCGTATGTCTATAACAGAGCTGTAGAGCTCTCATTAACTTCAGTGGAGTCATAAGAGTTTAAGTTAAACGATAAAGAAACGTCATAGGCATTGTGATGAAATTCCAATGTTTTGTTTTATGCACACTAGCAGCAATCATCATCATTCACCCACAACGAGGTAGTATAACAAACAAGCTGCAGTGCTTCCTTAGCAACCAGACATTAAGCTTAAAAAAGCAAACCTTTTTTTAACATATGAAAAAAGCAGAACACTAATACAAATAAAACATATTTTTAAATGATTACCAGCAGGTAAAAAAAATCACATCCACAAACAGACAGACAGGTCTGTCTGCAAATTATAAACTTTAGTCTGGTTAATAAGAAAGTCAAACCAACGAACCAACCATACACGTATTCAATCTTAAAACAGACCCTCTATCTCTTAAAAGTGACTCATCGTGGTTAGTACTGGTAGTTCTGTTGAATACTAACACCACGATCATTATGCGAATGGTGTCATTCCAAAAAAATGTTTTAGCCAATCTTTTTTTGGAATCACGGTTTTCAGAATAAAACAATACTTCAATAATACAATTTGATTAAAAAGTGTAGATAAAATGTTAACAATAATTGTGAAATTTTCACTATCATTTGAAAGGGGGACAGAACCCTTATCAATAACGTTGCACAAAAAATGTTTAGAATATTGTTTGAAAAATTTCGCATTGGACCAAAAGTGACAACTTTGTTTAAAAAATGCCTCGAGAATGAAAATATTGCGTTATATATGGTAAAAAGTATCCGCGGCTTATTTTTGTAGATTTGTTCTTTATTGAAAATTAAATTTTAATCAAGTACTTGGTTGCCTTTCTGTTGAACCGCCTTCGATAAATATTGAAATAACAGCTTTTTGCCCTTTTTGTTATGCTCGGCTGGCTCCCATTTGGGATGCTTACGGTGAGTCTAAATGCCTTGTCACACTGGCGCATTACTTCCTCGGAGCATTTCTCTGTCATATCTGAGGTACCCCGGTCTTTAAATGATATTGACTATGTCACTTTTAGACTGGAACTAGATAGCGGATTGCACACCAATATTTCTAGTAGGGACGACTGTGTCTCTGACTCGGTCATCCCCGTTAATTCGGTGGAAGTCTACTATATACTGACGGCTATAAACTCGTGAATAGGATGGGCAGCGGAGTTTTTTTTTCGAAACGCTTGATCTAACGGTGACTGTCCACCTCCCGAACTACTTTAGGAAGACTACTTCTTTAGAAAGAAGCAATGGCCAAAGTAATGTGGCTCCTATTACTGACACATGTGTATACCTTTACTGATAGCCAGGCGGCAAACAAATTACTCGGGTGTGGCTTTCAACTCTAGACTGGTAAGAGACTGTCGCGGATCCTTTGGGATATTCTCGCAGGAACATCCCTGGTTGCAGCGACTTCCGGGGTAATAGTTTTGCTGATGAGCTTCCTAAGGCGGATGCTCTTCTAACAGACATTCACCCACACGCGAGGGTGGGTATACCTGTTACCTCCGTTAAGCTGTCTATCAGGTAGAAGTCTTTATTGGATACTTCTGCCGCCTATCCCACATATTTGCCTTTAAAATCTAAGAGCTTTTACTTATCTTCGGTTTAATCCGAGAAGAACTGTGCTATGAGAGAGTTTTGTAGACATCTAAACTAACGGTAATGGCAAGCTATACAATGGCACAACATATTTTCTGTTGACCAATTCTTCTTGCCTTTTCTTGGTGGGTTCCTTTAAACGTTCAAGTTGCGAGCAATATAACTCAGAATTTATCGTTTCGCTAGGTTCTAGTAGGTAAAACTAACAAAAACTACTCGGTCTGGCGTTCAATCACAGCATTCTCACTGTATACTTTTTCGGCATGTTTTTCCTTGTTTACAGTAAAATAGCATCATAAAGCTTATTCCTTCAGATACGTATTTATGTATTCGTTTCCATACAAATCTCTACACAGAAATCGTAAAAAATCCAAATTTTTGTGGATGGTTGGTTGAAATTCGATGGTTGTCTGTTAAGTATAAAAGAATTTCTAAATAGTCAACCCGTCAAAAAGCTATCACTGAAGTGGTTACGAACAAGTTTTTAAGATAATATTATGTGATTGGTTTAAACTTCAATTTTAATACTTTTATTGCGAATAATTTACTATAATATGTACTTTTAAAAGTATGACTATTTGAAATGAAAAAATGTTTTTGAACTATTTTTACAGTTTTTTTTTCACTATATAATTTATGACCAACTTAATTCTTGTAATTCGATGGATTTTAATAAACGAAGTGTGGTATTTTACCTCAATAAGTGTTATCTCACAAAGTACTTTCTCAGCTATTTAAAAAATATCAACCGCAATAGCTTATTTCTACAGTGTCGTTTAAAGTTCTTGGGATACTATCTTTAATGATGAGTAATCGATTCAAATCAAATTGGGATATACCCTGACATTTTCTTTTTTGTTTAAAGCCAATGACTTAATAATATGGTATATAATAGAATGTATGTATATTTGTCTAAAAATATCAAGAAATTACCTTTTTTGATAGATTTATAAGTTATGTTTTATTAGTCACAGGTTTTCGTGTGGATTCTTATTAAATTGTAACACCTATTCTTTTCTAATAAATAGCAGAGCACGTGGTGATGTTTATACTTTTTTATTATTGCTTTAAAGGGAAAAGTACTCATTTCTTATTTCTGGCAATTTTTCACTGTAATTTGTAATTTAAAATATAAAGAGAGGGTACTCACATTAATACATAAGAATGATCTCAATTGAATTGTTTTTGGTATTGTCTTAACATGCACGTTTATGTTTATATCATTTGTTTATTTTGGCTATGAATGAATTCTCAATGGTTGTTTCTTGTGTTCTATTTTTGTATATAAAATGAAATTCTATTTATTTTTACTATATAAAGTCGTATGTATAATTACCAACAACATAATTAGGTGGGCATGTATGTATTAGAAGGATAAACACAAACCAAATTCAGGAAGGGGGTGTGTATTTTTTTCTCTTTATAGTTTTTGTTGTGGTTTTTTTAGTGTTATTAGTTTTTTCAATTTTTTGTTTATTGTTTCCCAGCCTTTATTGCCATTCACTATTCGTAGTCAGTCGTTATGTCGTCATTGTCATAATAATCATCTTTATCATCATTATTAAACGTAACCGATCAAGTTTATTGTTGCTGCTGTTGTTGTTGTCTAGAGTCAATAATATAAAACACTGTGAGAAAAAGAGCAAGAGAGAGTGAGAAAGACACACACAGGCACAAATAATAAAATTATCGTTTTTCTGCTGATGTTGACTAAAAACGTTGCCAATAAATTTTCATTCATTTCATTTCAGTTTCAGTTGTTTAACAATAATCACAACATTAATAACGTGTAACGGTATTTTGTTGAATTTAAAAATATTAAACAAAAAAATAAAAAATCGTAGAAAGAAAAAAATGAAATTTATAAAATTTCTAATGTAAACTAAGGGAAAAGGTGTGTTTTTCGTTTATTTCTAGAAAAAAAAATCGTGTCAATTAATTTTCATTCATTAAAAGAAAACAAAACTTTTTTTAATTCTATTAATTTTCTATTCACGGACGTGCCTTAAACGATAGTTTTCAACTATAAAAAAAATTTATATTGCATATGTGAGTGTGTAATAAAACCAAAAACGCTTATATGGTTTCATACAAGTAACTTCCGCCGTTTCTTTTTTTTTAATTTTTTATTTATGGAATTTAATAAACCAAAAATAAAAATTTTTAAAAAATGTTTACAAAACGTTTTTGTCATTTATTATAAATTGCACGTATTAAAAGCTGTTTGTGTGTGCTAATCATTTACACAGAAATCTGTTTAAGGCTTTGCACTTCTTTTTTTAGTAAAGCCATTAAAGAAAAACGAATTTATAATTCCCAACGTTCATTTAACAAAAAAAAAGAACCTTAAAAATATTATATTAAATTTAATAACTTTATTAAGAAAAAAGTTAAAGAATAAGGTGTGCTTGAGGGTGAATATGTATGTATGTATGTATGTCTCCATGCATATACCTTTGTTTGTTTATTTACATATTTGCTCAAGTGTCAAAAGGAAGACACATTTATTTCAACTAAAAAAAAGACGTTGACAACAACAATCCTACATAATCCGGTTTTATTATTAAAACTAACAAAAACAGCAACAATAAAACCATAATTATGACTCTCTCAATCAATGAGTAGTGAACACAGTAGTTCAAAACCTGTATAATTGAAAGAGAAGAATTTTAATTAAAAATATTAAAAGAAAAGCAGTATTGTGCATAGTTTATATAAAAAAATATTAGGTAGGGGTCAAATTTATTTCGTTGTAGTGTTCAAATATGTAAAATATGACTAACGAAAAAAATAAATAAATAAATAAAGAAAAAAAATTTTTTTTTTTTAAATAATAGAATTTAAAAAATTTTATTAAATTTTTTTTTTTTTAATGAAACAAAAGGGTTCATTAAACCTTTCCAGTAAACTGCAGTCATCAGTAAATGCATTAAATTTATGTGCGGTTTGTCGTAATGTAATACGCAACATTTTATTGATTGCTTCGTTTGAACAGTTGAGTTGTAAATAATAGAGACCCAAATCGACGCAGTCGTGATCGAACAATTTCAATCGTAATTTTAATATTTTGTAATTTTAATTAACATACATAGCTTATAATCACAAGTAAAAGAATTTGGCCCCAGCATTAATCGTTTTGCTTAGTTGTAGCAACTCAACTTACCAAACACTAAATATTGAAATTTCGGAAACCAACCACTCCTGAGTCAGTCGTTTCCCAATAGTTTTTTTTTTTGTTGTTATCACATACCATTAGCTTTTAACACGAGTGACAAATGAAAGAACAGCCTTTAACAAAAATGTCACCTTTTAAACGTGCCTTCCTTTAACATAATAGTATCATTGACCAATATGTGGGCATCAAGACCGTCTAGTGACAACAAAACGCAGTTATATGTTACTTATATGACTCAATATAAAACAGAACAGATATTTACGTAAAATTTTTAATGGGTATAATATCAATTGAAAACAAAATTTTATGGCACACTTTCCCTAGAAGCACTTTATTGATAACACATTCGTACAATTTATTTTACGATATAATTTTTTTCTATAGATAAGCTAAATTGTTTATAATAATGGTAAAATGTAAGGAAATTATTTATTTCCTTTAAAGATTGTTATTTCCTTTAGTGTTATTATTATTTTTTTTTTGTCTTTTTTCTTTATTTTTGGCGATTATGATAAGCAATTAAGGAAAACCCCAAACATAGTATTCAATATTAAAAAAATAATTGATCTTTTTAAGTATGAATTGTTTTTAATAAAAAATAAAAATTAGCTGAACTTACGTAGACTTCAATCGTTGCATAAACATATAACATAAAATTAAGGCCTTTTTCCCAAGGTAGACTGGAGTAGTGAAAGAGGTTTGGCACACACGTCCACAGTTTTGAAGCTTCTTCAAATTGTATCGATAAACAGCCCATACATATGTATATAGGTTAGCTACATGAGAACTAGTGATATCGATAATTATAGCTTGACAGCTGAGAATGCCAAAATATGTTGAGTAAGGCTTGTCAGGTCCTCATTTGTGGAAATTTACTTTGAAAAAAACAAGCCTGTTCGCAAAACTCATAAAGCACTTCGTAGACTTATCGACACATATTGACTGAATTTTTGTTTCCTGAAATTTATCAGCTAAACATTAACGACATTTGGCTCAAACAAGACAGTACAACTTGCCATAACAATCGATTTATTGCAAAATCAATTCGGTGACAGCTTTCTTTTCGGAAGTGGTGTTGTTCATTGGCTCCCTAGTTCGTGTGCGTAACCACATCCGGATTACTTTTTAAGCGACTATGCCGACAAACCAGCAATTCTTGAAGCTTTGTTAGCTAATATTTAAGCCACCATTAATGCCATACGACCAGATTTATTAGAAAAAGTAGTCAAAAATTTGACTGATCGAATGGTCCATGTAACTCGTAGCTGTGGCGGATATATGTATGCTGGATATCATGTTTAAAAATAATTGCCATGAAATTATCTACCAGATTATAATAAACAAATTTAATTTCAACAATATGTCTTGTATTATGTCTTGTATTATCATTTTAAGTTCTTAAGCTCTTAGAAAACTCCCTATACGAGCTGCGTACTAGTTGTACTGTTTATGCTTAGACTATTAGTCTGTCAGACAGAAAATTCAATTAGAAAGATGTTGATTTCTTTCCGCAACCTCAAAACATTTAAATTGCTTTCTTTCTAGTTCATAAAGGATAAAATAATTTTAATTTATTTGGTTGAAAAATTCTGATTTAAAAATTCTGATTTATATAAGGACATATGCACATATGTATGTTCTATATAAAAAAACTGCTTTAAACAATTGAAGTTAAACACAATTCGAAAGTAGGCAATAAAAATAAGTTGACAAAAAAGTATGCTTAAAGGCAAAATATGTAATAATATACAGCAACGAATAGATAGATAGATAAAATATAGTATTACTATTAAATAGGATTGATTATACCTACAATAAAGAGAAAAAAATGTATGAAAAAACATATTTATGATTGAACTGCTTATCATAATTACTAATATTTTTTGAAAGCACACTATTATAAATTACTAGCTTGTTAAATATTATATATACGTACATATTATGTATTAATTGTATTTTATAATTATTTTAAAAATTGCATGATTTTTTTACAATTATTGTTATTTATTCATTTTTATTCATTAAATTCCCTTTCAATTATTTTCGAAAATATCAAAGCTATTATTTTCCATAAAAATTAATTAATTTATTTATACCTATTGTGTATACTTTTTTGAGTGCTCTAAAAATTCCCAGAATTGTTTTAGTATTAAAGCAATTTACAATTTTTTTTTTTTTTCTGTACAAATACAAAGCAAAATTTGATTGGATTTTCCGAGAATTTGAAACTGTTCGTTTTTTATTTTATGTGCTCTTTTTGCCCTTTTAAAATTTTGCGTTAAAAAGCTCTGTAATAAGTAATTTTTTCAGATTGATGAAACACGAATTATAATGAAATTGGTTGAAATAATTAAAAATTAAAAAAGTTGTGGTTAGAAAAAATTCTCTAGGAAATAATCTTACACATATACAGTTTTCTAAGTAAAATTTTTGAAAATATCTTGTAACTAATGAAATTAAAAAATATTACAAATTCAAAGACATTTTTATATTGTAGTTTGATTTTTGTTTTTAACCTTTATTACAAAATCATCATTCTTTCTTAGAAATTGTAATTGACAGAGAATTTTAATAACTTAAGCTGTTGTTTCTTATTAAGAAAAGTGAAACAGTTGATATCACTCTCAGAGATGGTGGTGAATATAACGATTACAATCAACGTTGTCAACTCAGTGCGTTTAGTACTGTTTTTAATGCTTTTTACATTTTTCGACGCAAAAAATTGTCGAGTTAGTACTTAGTTCCTTTTTTCTTTTATTTTTATTGGTTTTGTTTCTTTTTGGTTACACCAAGTCATAAATTATTTCAAATAATGGTAATAAAAACATTCACAAAACAGTAACAATAACGTAAACAGTAAAAAAGTTTAGAATGTACAAACGAATTAAAAATGCTTATTTACTTGTTAGATGAGATGTGTGTTGGTTGAATGCATAGGTCAGCAAAGGACAAAAAGACAAAATTTCTTCCAAATTTTCGTTTATAATCTAAATATTTGCATCATCGGTTTACAAATTCACCTTTGTGCCTTTACTAATACAGAATTCAGCCAGCCTTGTTTTAAGTTTTAGGTTATTTTGATCCTTGGGTTTTTGTAATACTCATTCGAAGGCAATATATAGCGCATCAACAATGTAGATAATTTTCCTAGGACGTCTCAGTGTCAAAAGCATTTTTGAAATGTATAAAAGCAATATTAATTACTGCACGCCACTCAGCGGTCTGCTCTGCTTATACGTTACGTAGCAATAAGCAAGTGTACGAATTCTTTTGAACTTAAAAATAGCTAATATTACATATCTTGAGAACTGTAATAGTAGATGTTTTTGAAGTTGGTCTAAGTGACTTCATAAACAATACAAATCATCATTAAGAAAGTATCCTGCATTTAATAGAACCCCCCATTTTTGTATCAAATACATACTTAAGTGCAATAGGCGTAAATTAAACAAATATATGTACATATGTATATCAATTCCGTTATTGTTATGTTTATTAAAATGAAATAAAAGCATCTAAATATTAAAAAATTAAATATAAATAAAACTAAAAACAAGTTTAAACTTAGTGCTTAAAAAAAAATTTCTTGTTTTTTCTCGACTTCAATGCTTATTGAAATTTAAAAGTTCACAAACGCTGATGACAATGTGTAAACAAATGTAACATATGTATGTACATGTGTCTTATAATAGTTTTTTCTGTAAATACTAAACACAAACAAATTTATTTTTTTTTTTTCTTGAGCGCCTAGAACTATAAAAGAATTTCACAATTTTGAAGTTACAAATGGCCACTACTTAAATCTTATTCATACCATTGACACTCTGTTTTCTATGGGTTTCAATATTTTACTCTATTGTTGCTATGTTTTCAATATAACATACAAATACAACGCATAATTTTCTAAGAATTTTTCTGAAAAACTAAGAGCATGCTATTTTTCAATTTCTCTCTTATTAGTTATTGGTGTTATTGTATTTCTTAGAATTTGTTGCTTGCTTAAGCATGATTGCTTGCTCTTACCGTTTTTTTGCGTACATTTCTTTATACATACATATCGTTATATGAAATCCAAAAAGCCCTAAGTTACATTTAAAAAAATTTACATAGGAAGCAAAGAACCGTTTAAAATACAACCATTTAGGTTAAGCTTAGATCGTTGTTGGTAAAAACGTTGCTCTCAATTGTAAAAGTATAAAAATTCTTGAAAAAATTTAGGTATTTCGAACGAATGCATCATAATCAATCAAATAGTGGATTTCAAATTTTTTGTAACTTAAGGCTTTTTGGATTTCATATAACGATATGTATGTGTGTATTTTTAAAGAGCATTCAAACAAAAGGATTCAATTTTCAAATAATCAATTTGTGTTGTGTGAGGCTGTGTGTGCGTGTTTATAATTCAAATTATTTACAATAGGACAATCGAATTGTGACGGCTCTTTTGAAAGGAACTTTTGTTGTTCTATTTTTAAGAATTTACTTCTTAATTTAATGGTTGATTGGTTCTATTTATGAGAAAATGCATGCGGTTGTGTGCGTGTGTGGAAATGTGTGAAAATTTTACAGTGTGAAAGGAGTGCGTAGAGAATTTTTATTACAGAAATAGTGAGAAAAATAAAACGTGGTGAATAGAATAAAATAAAATATATGTACATAAGTATGTCAAATGAAGCTTAAACTTTTAATTTTTAATAAATAACAAAATTCTTGCTTTAGTTTCAAAGTCTAAATTGGATTTTGTTTCTTTTTTCAATTTTATGTACAAAAATCAAATTTCACAGAACAGACTACAGAATACGTTTTAAAACATTTTTTTTAAAGGTGTTATATCCTCATATAACATATACAATTCCTAGTATTAAGCCGATATCATCTATATGAGTATGTAGGTATATTAACGGGAATAAAAATGAAAAATGGTGGTACCACCAAATACAAAAAATACGTACACACAAATACAATATTTCAATTTTCCTCGAATTTTGTTTAAACAAATATCCTCCCCTTCATAACATAATATTTTCCAACTAAAATTCATTAATTTCATTTCACGTTACTCTCATCACATACACACATACATACATGCAAACCATCATTATACAATCTACCAACGTTGTATCTCTTTTTTTGTTCTTTGTTTTTGAGACTACATAGAATTCAAAGATTATTTTCCGTTACTTCTAGGAATTATTTGTGCCTCAGTTATTTTTGCCAACATTGGTTGCTTTCGCAGCAGCTTGCCTGTTTGTTTAACAGAGTGTACACAACAATACTCGTTATTCTCATTAGAAACGAAATAAAATTTCCAGATTTTATTTATTTTCTATTCGTTCATTTTTTGTTATCTTATTGTCTTTCTGATTTTTTTTATTCGTTGTTTTTCTAGACCAATATTGCTTAGGGGATTATATGATGATGAAGATTTTTGCGAAATATTTACAATTACTTAAATGAGTCTCAAAAAAATTGTAAAAAGTGAAGAAAGTAGTAACTGTATCCGACGGTTGCAACTAAATAAAAAATAAATTATTGATTATAAGAGAAAATAAATATTATTAAAACTTTCTAGGAAGTCATAATTTCTATAGAATATAGGTAATTTTCGTAATTTTTTGTTTTTCTAGAAAAGCTTAAACTTGAAAAAAAAACAGTAGATTACGGTTATAGCGAATAGTGTAATAAATTTAGAGCGGTTCTTAATATAAGTGAAATAGCAAATGAAAAATTCTTTAAGCATACGTTGATAGCGTATGTATAACATTCACTGTAACAGCAGCTTCTACCTCTTATCGAATGAAATATGGACCAATAATGCGATGATAGAATAGTGTCCGATTTAATTGTCTTGCATTGTTTTCTTTTCATATTCAGCAATTTCGCCTTTTGGTGAATCCATGTAACCAAAAATAAGTTTAAATTGACGAACATAAAAAATTTTCACTAATTTAATGCTTTCTTAGAGCGTTATATTGTTCATGGTGGTTAGACAAAACCTACTGAGAAGATAATACTGTTTAGAGTTCGATATAAAGCAATTATCCCTATAAAAATATCGAACAAGCTAAAAAAAATTGTTTTCATATTTAGAAATATTATATTAAAAAAAAGAAATACATATCGATCCATAACCACCAAAGAGACGTAAACGCCATGATTATCGATTTCCGTTTTTTGATAAAAATCGATAGTATTCGACCTTCTCGCCAGCACACAAAATTTTATATCTGTAAAATGTACCTTAATGATTTTACAGCAAGAACAAAAAAATCGTATGTACTTACTACAAAAACACATTTTTTTATATTATTAAAAAATGAAATTAATTATCAAATGTGTAGGTATAGCTTCTAATTCTAAGCATTATGTTTTTTTCATGAATACAAAATTGTAAATAATTTTTTTTTCCGATATTTTTATTAAAACTTTCTGTAATTCATCAATTGAATAGAAATTAATTTGTCATATTTTTATATTTATTTGCAGTTAAAATTAACGAATTAAATACAAAGAGAGACAACAAATATATGCCGTATAGGATACCTAATAATTCTGTTCATATGGCAAAATCTTATCACTTTTATAAAAATATTTTGGAAAGTTTTAAATTTTGAAAAATCATATTCAGATGGGTCACCGTTTTAGTAAAACTGCTGCAAATAATATTGCTGCTGCTAAAACAACGACAAATAAAACAAGAGAACAAATTCAACAACAACAGCAACAGCAGTTACAAGCATTTAATACAACAACCAATATAATACCTATACCTAACGGTGATCAACAGCAACAACAATTTTTAGGACCTACAATTAATTTACAAATACAAGAAAGTTCCAATATTACCTGTAATACTACTACTAGTAATTGTGATAGTAGTCCTTCTGCTACAGCAAGTATTAACAGTTTAACAACAGCTGCGGCTTTTTTACAAACACCGCACCAACACTCACTCCAACAACAACAACAATACACAACAAATAGTATTAATAGCAGTAGTTTAACATCAATTAATAATTTATCGTGTAGTGGTGGACGTCAGATAATCATAAAAATTCAGTTGGCTAAAATGGAGAATGGAAATGAAACAGCAACGGCAAGAACAACAACAGCGACAGCGGCACCTTTAAAGGATACATCCTTAGAAAATTTAACAGCTGATTGTAATCTCAATTCATCAACTTCATCATCAGCAATAGCCAAGACAACGACAGCAGCGATGTCGTCGGGTGCACAATTTTTAAATCTTACCTTGAATAGCAGTAACAGTACTAGTAGTAGTAGTAGTAATACTTGTATACCTATGCCAAATCCTATTGCAACAACTGGCTTAACATCTTTAACCTCATCTACATCATCGCCATCAACAACAACGACATCAACATCTGCTTTATGTGGAACTGCTGGCAGTTCTACTAATAAAAATAATAATTATTTGAATTCAAATTTAAATGGCAACAACAGTAGTGGTGACAACGTTATTAGGTGTTCTGCTTTAATGACGACAGCAAGCTTAGAACGTCCGGAACGTTTACAATTTAATGATGAAATTTTCGAACAAAGCATTGGGGAAATTGTGGAATATTGTGAAGTTTTAGAACAGCAACAGCAGCCATCATCAGCTGCCGCTGCGACAACAACAATTAGTAGTAATAATACGCAAATGCTAACAATAAATGAAGGTAAGAAAATTTTATATTTTTATAATGAAATTTTAATATTAAAAATATTTGCCAAACTTATATATGCATAAGTTTTATACGACACTACAGAGCTGTACAAGCCTAACTTAAATGACTTACAAACAATCATTCCTTATTTGAAATGTTGTGACTTATCTCACATTAAAACAATTTTCAAATCTAAGAAGAAATAAACCGTAAAACAGTGGAAGAATAGAACACAAAAAAATAAAGCAAAACGCAATTAGAACAATAAGACATTAAGAAACAGCAGAACAACAGCAACATTAAAATAAAACCAATAATGTACACTCTAATATCATTTTCAAACATCACAACGCTATTTCGAAAAACGTTTCAAATTATACGTTGCTGGTTCTGCAAATTTTTTCATAGAACTTTTTATCTTACTATGCAAGCTATACTTAAAGCTTTGCTTATTAATACTGTACACTAGTGAGGTGGACCTTCAACAGGTTTGTTTCTTAGGCTATAGTAACTACTTTTGGAAATATTTAATAGTTTTCAAATTTTGTAATGAATAAAATAAAAACATATAAACAGAAATCATACAATTTTAATGTATCAAATAAACTTTTTTATTCGTATTGGCAGACTCGTTACTCTAATAAAATTTACATTATATTATACATTATATAAACTTTTCAATCAAAACAATCTTTGTGAAATCGTATTCTTTGGGGGGGGCGATAACATTATGCGTCATTTAAATCCAATGTCATTCATTATTATCTCCGTTAATAATAACTCTAAGAACAAGTGCGGTTTCTTAAACATATTGTAGACACATATTTAAATAGAAAAATCTATATAAAATTATGACACAAAATTTCAACGGCAGATGTTTTATGGTCTTAAAAAAACGTCGTTTTACTCATTCATTTTGTAATCATTTATTTTTCTTTTTACTTTTTTTATTTATTTTTATTACAGAAACAGATAATAACGAAGCGAATAATGCTTGCTGCCGACGAAAATCAAAATCTTTAGCAGCTAATGGTAATGGAAGTTTAACGACTTCCTCCAGCAGTAGCAACAACAACAATACGGGCACGAAAGCAAAGAGTAGATGTCGTAAATGTAGTTGTCGCGATGCATTCAGACGTTTCTTAGATCCCTCGCTATCAAGATCAGCATCGTCATCCAACAAGGCAGGCAAGCAGCAACAGCAAAAAGAACAAAAAAGAAATAAATCACAAGACAGACATTCCACAATAAACACTAATACCAGCAATCCCACGTTTAATAATAATAATAATAGTATGCATTCCAACATGACCACCACTAACAATACGGCAGCCCCCTGTACAACAACAACAGCAGCAGCAGCTGCTATTGTTATGCCTCCTGTAGCTACAAATCAAGTGTCGCTATGGACCTCTGCTACTACAACAAATGGCAATGATGTTATTATACCTTTAACAACACCAGCAACAGCAGCTCCACCACAATTTGTAGTTGTACAGTGTGCTATAGTAAATGCCTCGAATACCTTATCTCCTACCCCCACCACTAACACACTTTCGTTAAACTCCAACTTCTCCTCCACGGTAACACCAAACAACAACAACGGCTTAATATCAGCAATAGCTCATGATATATCACCAACAACTTCATCCACCTCCTCTACAAGCAATGAATTTAAAATTTCTTCAAGCTCAACGAATGTTGGCCCTACGATTCATTCGCAAGTTGACTTTGTACATTATTTAGTACCAGATTTGGAACGTATAACCAATTCTAGTTTTTATTGGGGTAAAATGGATCGTTATGAGGCGGAACGTTTGCTGGAGGGTAAACCAGAAGGTACCTTTTTGTTGCGGGATTCAGCCCAGGAAGAATTTTTATTTTCAGTAACGTTTCGTAAATATGGCCGTTCGTTGCATGCACGCATCGAACAAAGTGGTCATCGCTTTAGGTAAGCATATATCATTGTTATTTTTTTTTTCTTTTTTTCTGAATGTAATTTAAATTTATTTTTTCCAGCTTTGATTGTCATGATCCTTGTGTTTTTACCGCTCCCACTGTTACTGGCCTATTGGAGCACTACAAAGATCCAGCTTGCGTTATGTTCTTTGAGCCCATGCTAACCATACCATTGCATCGTAAAAATTGTTTCTCTTTGCAGAAATTATGTCGTGCCACAATTGTCTCGCATACCACTTATGATGGTATCAATGAATTAGAATTACCGGCACGTCTTAAAGCATATCTAAAGGAATATCATTATAAGCAAAAGTTACGTGTTAAATTTAGTGAACCCACTTATACAATACACTGTAAATAGTGTAAAGATATAACGGCCAATATAAGCCGTCAGCAACAAGAATTTTTACCTATAACAACTTATCATAAGGCCTATCATGTGGCTCGCTATCAATATGAACGTGAAACATATCATCATCGTTTAATCAAATGGTATGATGATAAATTACGTTCTTTGGAGGAGCACAAAAAGATAAACAATAATAAATGTGTTATATTCTAACGCGTTAAATAAAATAAAATAAGAAAAAAATATGATTCAAGAATGCATTACAAATATGAGTTAAAAAAATTAATTTATACTAAAATAATATTTATCATACATATGTAAACGCATATAAAAAAACTATTAATTTATTTATTATATACGTATTGTTTTTATTTAATTTAATTTAATTTGCTTGTATTATTATGATAAAAAGAAATAAAGTATATAGACAGACAATCCCCAGTGAATTATTTTAAAATTTTATAAGACAAAACAAAAAAACAAACTAATTTAAAACTATCTTATAAAATCAAAACAAAAATAGTTCTATGTGTATTTTAAATAGAAAAATAATTTGTATAAGTAATCAAAATTTAATATAACTAAATATTTAATAATAATATTTTATTGTAATAATAATAATAATAGTCTCCTTAATAATTGTATTATTGAAATATATTAAAAAAAAAGAAGAAACAATTTATTAAATTATAAATAGACATTAATAGTATTAAGTATTAAAGACTTGTATTGTATTTTTTTCGTCAATATTATTATTGTTTTTTAACAACCAAACAAAAATTCTCATAATTAAAAAAAAATTATTTATTTTGAAAAATAAAAACTATAATGAATAATCCTAAAGTGTACCAAATGCACTCTGATTACCGTATAAATAATGTTTTTCTTAACAATTGTTAGAAATCACAAGGGATAATTTAAATTTGTAAACTGAATTGTCGTTTACAGTTACAAAATAATTACAAAAAAACACACAAATAGCATTTAGAGAAGACATTCGGTTACACACTTACATATACTTTCCCATATATACTACCTAAATTCACATTGCAAATTAGATCGAAATAAAGAAAATAGTCATCCTTACAATGATTGACGGCACGAGTTATTTTTCGAGATTTTTGTAATAGATTGAAAAAAAAATTCCCTTATTTTTTTAGTCAAAAATGTGGAAATACGACAACGAACTATGTGCGAAGTCAAGATCTGAAGAACGTAGATAACTTTTCTATCGTCTAGGGCGTAAATGGTTTTCTAAAACTAATACATACAGCCCTACAAATAACTCATGAGGCGAATAGGTCAGACTCAACGCGTTGTCGAAGAAAGTTGATAACAACAAATCCAAACTGCTACTGTACAGTTGCATGAAGTTGACGTACAGTAACGACCAATGCAAATGATTCTAAATATTTATTAGTCGAGAACCATATCAAATATCCAGTTCTGGTTATAAACGAATACTAACTGAAATCCAGGAACATAAATGAAGTCGGTGGATCAGAAGATAACAAAAACAACAGACAGATAATAACACAAATGGACCATTACAACATACACATAGAAAAGACAAACTGAAATCAATTTTAAAATCACGCTTATTCTTCATTCCGATTCGAATCGAAATTTTCTCCGTTTGGCAATTTTGGTATTCTACGTTTCTAATCAATTGTATGTATATTCGCCTCTTACGATCTTAGTGTTTTTTTCGATGTGTTTTTTTTTTTTGGAATACGTATTTTCGATTGTAACGGAACTAAATACGAAGACATGTGTAGACGAAACGCAGAAGTATAAATTTAAGATAAACGACAAGCAAAATCTTTAAATTATGATGTTTTATTGAGGTTTTCTAACTGGGCATTGTGATTTGAAGACGTGAATTAAGTTGTGGGACGCAGGCAGCCCTGTTTTCTGCAGAGTGTATGGCAATGAAGAGAAACTTAAGACAGTGGAACGCATTCTGTACTTTTGTCTTCATAGCCTATGGCTTTTTAGTGGCCTCAGCGAGATTGCTTCTATTAAGATTTCTGACCTCCAGGGATTCATATTGGGCATCAATTCGCTCGTGAGATGTGTCCCAGTGTCAGGAGAGTTTGCATTTATTGTTTCTACGTTTTTTTCTTTCTTCTCTCTTTCTTTCTGCTCCTTTGATTTTTCTGTTGTTTCCTTTGGTCTTTATCTTCTTTCACCTATTTTCATTGCCTTTTTTCTGTTTTCTGGAAGGCTTCCGCAATGGACGCCTTTTTCTGGTCTCTGGGTGGAATGCGCGAGCACCGCATTCGCTACGTAACCTAACCTACCCTACAGTGTTTTATTTGAAAATAGTCATCAAACTTATAACAAATAACCATCCAGGTTATCAGCACTGCTATCATCTTATGCTTAGTATCTCCTTCAACAAAATAGATGTTCCTTCCACTAGAAGACTGTTTGTCTTCAGAAAGATTTTTCCTGGGAGGCGAAATACCTCTCAGACATGTAGAACCTTTGGTTGCGCTTATATTACGCCTATTAACTATATCTGTCATGTCAGAAGGGAGATTAACAACTCTAAATTTATCATAAATTCATGCAAGGAGAAATAGTATAATAATGCGGTATATTCTGTAAACCAAAAACAAGTGAAATTGTAACGAGTGAAGAATAAAGACTAAATTTTCAAAGCCAAAGAAAACTTATATGCAACAGTTTTTTTTAAAGTTTTGGTAATCAAAGAAGTTATTTTAAACATAATTAAGCGAATTAATAAAAAAGTGCCAATATCTGGACAGATTTGAGAATTATAGCAATTCGAAATCTTATTCAATTTCATTCGATTTCTGTTAACAAAATTTCACTGAATAGTATATAATTAAAGAATTTCGATTTGAGTTTGAACTGCACTGACGGTTACCAAATTTGAATATTTCTATTTTGTAAAAATTTGTGAGAATTATATTATAAAAATATAGTTCGAAGCTGTTTGGTATACATAATTAAAAATGGATCTATATCTAGGCGATTAATATTTTCTATTTTGCACATAAAAACATTTTTTTCTTCTTAAATATTTATTTATACATTTAATAACGCATTGCTATTCGCCACTAGATGGCGCTATTACAAAGGTATAAATTTGCTTTTTAATAATAATATGGCAGCACTTTGGCGTCAACTTTTCACATTTATTTTTTGATACCGTAATGTGTCAAATGAAAATAATTTAAGAAAAACAACATAAAAGGCACGAAAAAAACCAAAAAAGTGTTAAATATTATAAAAACGCGCGTCTTTTTTGTAAAATTTAATTTATTAATATAATAACAAATGCCTTTATTTCAATTTAATCTCATAACTTAAATGCTAAGCAAGTGTTTTTCATGAAATTCTCTGAAAAAGTGCAACATTTAATGTCAGAAAAAAAAGAAAAATTCTTGGCAAAACAAAAAAACATTTTTTTTCTTCTGCCTATACGGGAGGTTCTTGTACACGAGCGAGCGATTGGTTCTGCTGATAGAAAGAAAAAAGAATCAATGCCGCAAATGTTTTATGGTGTCGGTTAATTAAAAATAAATATTTTCTAATAGAAAAATCCTAAAAACAAAGAATCGGAAGTGAAGGAAAATTTGAAGAAGATAAAATAAAAATAATGGCTTCTGTTAAAGCCACAGAAGAATTTGATGTTGATTTGTTTGAAACACGACTGGAATCATTAAAAGATACCCAAGAGGGAATCCAGCAAATGTCATCATGGTGTTTGACGCAACGTGCTCAACATAAAAAAATTGTTGCCTCCTGGTTAAATGTATTCAAACGGGGTAAGTGATGATCAGAAGTAGTGTTCTAATAATGTTTGTAAGCACAATTGTAAATCCCCGGGTGAACTGCAACTCATTGTAGTTCAGATAAGGTGCTTCTATTACGTTCTGTTTAAAATGTATAGTCTGTATAGTCCAAGTATTTAAGTAATATGTATAGGTTACATTTAAAATCTTTTGCGAGAACTATCATTTATCATAGTACGTTGGTTGTCATGAGCTCATTTGAGGCTTGTAATATCTGGTATCGGTATTTGCCACACCTTTGTGTTTATCTTTCGTCCCGGACAAGTACTGCCAGTATTCTTGTAGTATATAGGAACTCTTATATGTGTTAACAAGCCGGATATGGCGGAAGAAAATTGCAATGTTTCTAACCGATGTGGTATGGTAGGTTAGGCACTCGCTTACCAGCCCAAAGGTCGTCGGTTGAATCCTAGGCCGAACAATCTGTTTATTCTCGGCAGTGGTATCACTTAACTGCACCTGCAATTCGGAGCCGACATTAAACTGTAGTTCCCTTTCAATGCGTCGGAATATAGAATCGGGGACAGTTCATTAATTAAAAGAACCCCCTTGGGTTGTTGTTTTAACAGCATTTCTGCTAATTGATGATCTTTCCTGTGGAAAAAACTTTCACACACAACAGTTGATGAGTTGACAATCCTTGGCCTACTGGTTTTCGGTTCATTCAAGAGCGCAGAACCAATTGTCGTGAGAAAATTCTTCTGTTTAAGTGACGGTTTCCACCATTTGAAAAGGTGTGTAAATAATTTGAAAAGCATTGTTGCCAGTATGTTTTTGCTGTAATTATATTTATATTTACAACGATCTTACAAACTAGGGTCTGCTAAATAGGAAAGTTTAATTTGTTTTCTTTCAAAAGAAAAAATGAATTGATTCGTACGAGTTCCACAACGTGAGATAAGGGGTTAAGGTTTTGAAGATTTGCATATAATTTTCCCATACCAATTGGGTCTAAGAACCAATAATGCAATTGGGATACTTGATAAGGCAAGAAGAAAGTAAAACATATATTTAAGAATTAGTAGATTAAAAAGTAGAACAACTAAGATCATTATTAGAAGAGAGCTGAATATCGTATAAAGATTGGATGAAACACGAGTGTAGTGATGTGTCTTTAAGCTTTATTTCCGGGAAAAAAAACTACTTTGGAAAAATTTATTTTTCTTGAATATTAACGATATGTGTAAAGCAATACGAAATATTTCAAGTTTTAGTTGTTAATTGGCGGATTAGTATATGTCTCTTTGAATGATGTCTTCTTTGAAATGTAGAAGAAATATTGAAATTATAGTAAAAGAATATCCTAAGTAAAGTCCCTTAGTATTTGGTATATGTTCTTTCTCTAAAATGGAACCATTTTCACGACCAAAAGTTTCGCAGATCTACAGCTATCAATATGAGGGTAGACTAATTTCGCCAATTTACTTAGACTAAGTCAGTGTAATAAAGGCTTATTGGTTCAGTGGCGATTTAAATAGACTGTCTATGGCAAATTACATGTACTGACACATAGATAAATCGACATTACATGTATAAATTTTATTTCCCTATAGAAGCAACTAACTGGTTTCTTAGATATGCGCACCAAGTTATACATAAGTAAACATTAAAATTTAATTATAATTTTAATTACTTAATATATTTTTATTTCTATCTTTTTCGAAAGTACGTGTTGAGCATCGCCTGGTTTTATTTTATTTAGCCAACGATGTTATACAGTATAGCAAAAGAAAACGCTATGAGTTTGTTGAAAGCTGGGCTACTGCTTTACAAAAAGCCACTACAATGGTTAGGTATGTATGTTCGTTGTTGTTTATGGTCCTTATGTACTTACTTTTCTGAAATAAATCTTAATTTAATTACTTGCAGAGATGAAAAAGTGAAAAATAAAATTCTTCGTATATTCAGTATATGGGAACAGCGTGAAATTTATAATGAAGAATTTTTAACAGACTTATGTGGTCTCTTAAATATAGCACCGCCTAAGAAATCTCATACACCTACAGTTGATTCGGATGATTTTCAAAATGCCAATCTTATAAGCAGTGTCCGAGAATGTGTTGAACTTTCGGAAATAACCGACAAGAGTTTTAAGAAATTGCCAAAAACACCAAATTGTGATATAGAAAGTATTAAACAACAACTCAAAGATAAAACACATTCGGATGATGTTGAAAAGGAATTAGAACGCTATGTTACCTACATAGGAGCATTTACGAAAAATTTACAAGCCGAAATAAAGTGTCGCAAAGCGGTAGTAAATAATATTGATACAGCCATCAAGTTTTATGCTAATCAAAGGGGTGAAGTAAAAGTTGTTGTTAGTGTAAGTCGCTATTTACTTTCATTTGCATTTGAAATTGTAAAACTGTAATATATTTTTGAATTTTGTTAGGCTTATAAGAATTTTGGTAGCCGCATAAAATTGGTAAAAAAGAAATTGGATGAAATTACACCCAATTTACCAAGTCCCATACCGTCACCAGATATAAACGCACCATCACCAGAACCAGACACAGATTTACAACTACCGGATGAACAGACACCAATTTCTATGGTAAGGTAGCTTAAGCTAAAATTATTGTACCATAGAAATTACCTGGATTATTTTATTTTATGGTTTTCTGTTTTGTTTGTTCATTTTACAGAATTTCCTAAATAACAACTTTAATGGCTATGCGAGCTATATGGATGGCAATTTACCCTTTGATATCAATGACTTTAAACGTGATGAGAACACTAAGTCCTCAAGTAAGCTTGTAAAGGTTGCACTAAGATAACGAAAATTATTTTATTTTTTTTTACAAATTCTTTCAAAAAGGCCAACCGATAGAAGTAATTGGTTCAAGATCAGATGATGAAAGTTACAATCCTAGCGCAGATTATTATAAACCAGAATCGATAAGTGCTTATCCAGGATCGGATAACATAAATATACCGGGTTTAGCGACAATGCCAGTACCTTCGGTGCCAGCTGGTGGTTATACATCCTTGGCAAGATCATCACATCAGTATGGAGATATTTTGCCGCCGCCACCCAATCCGCCTATGTTTGGTGGTGTTGGGGCATCAAGTTCTCTTGCAAACAATCTTCATCACGGTTTAAATACGGGTTACAGTACTCATAATGCAAGAACTTATAATACCGACAGTAACTATAATACAAATGTGTACAATCGACGGCCAGTGGGAGGAGCAGGTTCTGTGCAACCATTAATGCCACCACCACCAATGCCACCTACGGTAGGATCAATAGATGCCTCGGAAAGTACTGATTTCAATTCGACCTGGGATATGAATATGTCCTGGACGGATCCTCTGGACAATTCTACAGCTTCAACATCATCTTATAGTCATACAGCTATCGATACACCACATTCGCCGCAACATTTCGATTCAGATGCCCATAATTCTGATTCTACAACATTAGAATATTCAGATCATGATGGTAGCTTATCTACAGCTCAAGATGTTGATCATCGTCAGCTAATATTACCGGCTTTTGGTATTGGTACTAAATTAGGATTAAGTAAAGGTAAACAAAATGATCTTTACAAGACAACGTTAAAAATTAACTTATTTGTTTTTAGAAAAAACCCGTCAATTGGATATAGATCATAGAAATCTTATATCACTTACGGGCTCTCCTGGAGCGAGCGACAATGACAAGAAGTCTTGGTATGAGGAAACTAATGATGTACGTTTAATGCTTATAATTATAAAAAATAGTAAATAACTAATATTTATTTAACTTGCTATTAGGTATCTGGTGATGTGGATTATCGTACGTTTGGTCAAAATATTAAAACAATTGAAACGACTTCGTCTATACCATTTTTAAATGACAATTCATCAGTATCATCGAATGATACTACAGGAAATGTAAGTTGTTTTCTTTACTTGTTGTTTTCTTTTTATGGTTTTTATGACTTATGTTCTTGACTTATTTTTAGATAACGTCATCTGTTACTTCGCCCCAGAAAAATAATAGTAGTAAGTTCTAGCTAAACTGTATATATTTTTTTTTTTTTATGTAATATTAAAATTTTATTTAAAGGTCCTTCTAAAGAGTCTCATAAAGAAGATTCTTTTGTTGAAAATACAGATACAGGAGGTATGGCTGGTTATGATCCAACAGATATGGTTGTTGATATGGACATGTCTGATGATGATCTTGATGATATCTTTAGAGGTTTGCTTATTTATTTTTATTATTTTTCTTTAGTTCATTATGTGCTAGCGATCTAAAATTTATTTTTATTTTTGTTAATGTTTTTTTCTATTATTTCTAATTTAACTTATTCATAATTTTCTGCCCTTTTAATTTGTTTTTCTCTGCTATTGGTAAATTTCAAGATCAATAACTTAAAACATAATAAGACTTAAAGACATTACAATATTTATTACAATGTGTGGGTTGTTATGATAAATAAGGACTTATAATAGATGCATCAAACAACCCATACGCAACTGTTTTTCGATAATGTAATTTCGTTTACATGCTCCCACAGAGCCAGGAAATTAATTAAAATTTTTATTGTCTAACATTTGTTTTTTTATTTCACACAACAACCAACAAACTTCTAACCAAAAGAGGTAAATGAGCAGAATGCTGAAAAAAATACCGATAATCAGACTGCTAATGGTGATGATGAAACAAAACACGATGAGGACCAGCAAGATGCCCAACAGCAAGCCCAGCAAAGACCGCCTCTTCTAGAGACCCCTGCAGAATATGATCACTCTAATAGTTGGGACACTAATTCAATGGGGCAAATATCTGAGCAAGATTGGAGTCAAATGGCGGCCCCTATGGCATGGCAAAACAATCGTATGGGGGGAAATGGTGGAGGTCCAGGTGTACCACCACCTCCACCAAGACCACCCTTTCCCATGCATTTTCCCTATGGATCTGGACCAATTGGTGATAATGGCTCATTTAGACCGCCTAACGGCAATATGATGATAGAACAACGAGGTGGTTTTAATGGTCGTGGAGGTATTCGAGGTTGGGCAAATTCACCGCAAAACCAATTTCGTAATTTTCTCAGACCACCTAGAGGAGCATCGCCTTATTTTAATCGCGGTGGCGGACGTGGTGGCCTTGGTGGTATGCGCGGTGGTCCAGGTTACCGCGGTAAATTTCGCGGAAAAAACAATTGGATATAGAAAATTCACTTTTAAATAAAAACAAAGTTAATTTTAAATGTTCTTTAAATATTTTACTTTAACAAAAAAAAAACTGTGTTGTTAAAATAAAAAAAGAAATACTGAATTCGACTGTAAATATTTGAAAACCAAACTTTTAACATATTTTATAATTGGGAAAAGAGTAATAAAAATATGTTAGAGATGATGTTTTCAAATGCATGAGATAAGGTTTACAATTGTATCTTAACAAATTTCATTGTCTTTTACATATTATTTACAAGACCTAAATTGTTCTAAATATATATATATATATATATATATATATATATATATATATATATATATATATATATATGTTTATATATATATGTTTTTATATATATATATATATATATATATATATATATTTATATATATATATATATATATATGTATGTATGTATATATATAAATTTATATATATATATATATATATATATATATATATATATGTTATATATATATATATATATGTTTTTATATATATATATATATATATATATATATATATATATATATATATATATATATATATATTTATATATATATATATATATATGTATGTATGTATATATATAAATTTATATATATATATATATATATATATATATATATATATATATATATATATATATTATTTGTAAATAAATAGAATAAATTTAAAATTTTTTCTTATTATTTTAAATATAGGCCCTTATGATGAATTGTTCGATTTGATGTTCGATCTATGCTGGTTATCCATCATCTTTATTCGAATAGTATTTTGCTATCGATGCAGTTGTTAACTGCGCAAAAATTATTACAAATTTTGAAAAATAATAATTTTAAACTAGTTTTGTAGAGCACAAGTAATAGAAAATAACTCGAAAAATTGTTTTTTTTTTCACAATTTGAAAAAATTTAACATAAACGCTTTGAATTAATTTGGCTTGGGTACATAGTTGTTACAGCTTGCCTTGTAGTGGACAACAACTCTTTGATTGCATATAAACCTATTAACAACCCTAATTTTCCTCAAATGAGATACATAATATGAAATAATCATCTGTTTTATTGCGTTTTCGATCACAGTCGAACATCTTGCTGTAGTAATCTACCTTTGAAATAAATGTCCTTTATCACGGTTGTTGTAATCGTTGTCTTATTTCGACATTTTGTCCTAGATTAAAAAAAATTTTTATAGGATAAAAATGTCTAAATAAAACAACTAATACTCCAACCAAAATGAGGGCTAATAAATCAAATTTGAAAACAAGTTCTGAAAATTAAAAATTTTTTATCAACCATATTGTTGTTGTTTATCAAAAAATAAATACACTTGAATTTCAAAATATGTGTGGGCTAAGCTTCTTGTTTTTGTACTTTCACTTTTTTCTCTGATTTCCCAGTGTAGTATACAACATGTAAACATTCACCCTTGCCATTGTTAGGGAGTTGTAATCGTTTTTCTAATTTTTGTAATAGATTAAAGAAAAATTTTGCTTGTTTTTTAATGTATCACAAAAATGTCGAAATACCACAAAGAATATGTTAACCATGATAAGGGTCATTATTTAAAGCATTTGGAAGCTATCTCTTGCATATTTTTAAGAATTTTTTGGTCTCATAATTGTTTTTATTTGTTATATTAAAAAAAGAAAACTTTCTTATGAGAAAACATCTTATTAAGGGATTTTTGTTTTCCCACATTTTTATTCTATATTTCTTATCTGTAACATAGTTTTTAATATTGCCTAAATATTTTTAAAAATTATTAAAACAAAAAATATTTAAGTTGTTAAAATTTAAATTAATATTTACGCAACTATTTCGATATTCGAACCAATCAAAAGCGTAATTACTTTTTTCATTTATTTTAGTTTTAGGAGTATATTATAAACATTTTCAAATCATAAACCAAATTTTATTTAAGATAATTATACCTTTTTTTACGTTAACAGAACTGTTTAAAAATGTAAAACTGCAACACTGTTTTTAATTTTAAATTCTATATCAATAGTGGTGACTGATACCACAAACATTAAACAATTCATGTTACTCTGCTTTTCTATAATTACAAATAATATATGTATATTATGCTATACGCTAATTAAGTAACGAGTAAAAATAGTTAAATGATAACACAATTCATATACATATATAAAAAGCATATAATCATTAAAGTATGAATGTTTAAATAAAATCATTTAGTGTATTAATGAAAGAGTGGAGGAAAAATGTATTTATTTAATTAAGCGTAATAAAATATTAAAGTCAATTTAAAATTTATCAAATTATCATCATAGAAATTGTTTACCATAACTCTTTAAAGAAAAAAAGGTATCATCAGGCTTTTCCAATTTGCAGATTATGTAGGGACTTTATTCTTTACAAGATCATATAATCGTCATTATCATGTTTGTCATAGTTGTTGTTTTAATTCCAAATTTTTGTAATAAGTTTTTTTTATCTAGAGCAAAAATGCCGAATTATAAAAGCGATTACGATAAGCTCGATAATGCCTAATATTTTTTCCGATGTAATATTTACTCCTATTCTGCGTTTCGATTCGAATCGAAATTTTCTCCGTTTAGAAAATTTGGTATTCTGAGTTTCGATCCCGTTCAGTTCCTTTCGATTGTATGTATTCTACATTACGATACGGTACATTTTTCTATTCGGTTTTCCAATTTTTTGTTGTTTAAGTCCAAAATGTATTATTTGGCTAAAATTTGCCAATAAATTATTTATTGTTATTAAATACAAAATGAAAATATACGAAACATGAAAAAAAAAAAACAGAAATTGAGTGTTTTCTTATTGAACCCCTGTGTATATGCACTACATTTTGCGTTTTTTAAATTAAAATTGCCTATTTTTCTGTTTATATGTCATACGTTCTCATGCTTATGAGAAAATTATTGTCTTCTTTTTTTGGAATACCAATTTTCGATCGGAACGTAACTGAATGCAGAGACGTAATCGAAACGCAGAATAGGTGTGATTATTTTGGAGATTAGCTATGACAATAATAATTTTAAAAATATCCAAGGTAGTAGTAGTACCACAGCATTATAATCTAATACAGCTAGTATTTTGAGCTGTTGATTAGTCCAATTTTAAACCGAATAAAGGATAGCAACATCTAATAAATGAGATTACAAATGAGTATAAAATTAATTCGATTGTGTTTATCAGAAAATTGAAAAAAAGTCTTTCTAAAAAGGTTTGATAATAAAATTAAAATTACTCTTATTTTTGTTCTAGATATTACAAATAAATGTCGAAAAATAACTTCGACTCGAGAACTGTAATAAGGGCGAATAAAACTAGGATTAAATCGAATGCAAGATTTGTCTTACGGAAACAGACTGCTATGTTCTAACTGTTTTTAAAATTTTCTCGATTTTACCTCTTATCATGATTAGCAGCGAGGCATTCTGACATTTTTATAATAGGTTGAGTTTTACCAGATAATTATCCTTGTCTTGTATGTTCAACAGTCGCTGGGAAAGGAAACAGATATACAGTATATAAAAATTTATATCTGTGTTGGTATGGAAGAATAGCTTAAGTCGAAAAATGAAATTTTGATACATTCCCAATTTTTTGTAGTTTTTATTCTAATTATTTTTTGAAAAAAAAAAAAAAACTAACAACATATTGGCAACAAACTTGTTAAACAACAAATGCAAAAGTTTTAGAAAAATATTGGTCGACATTGAATATTATTTACGAAGCTCTTATGCTTATGTCAACTATGTATGTATATATAGATGTCAACTGACCACAGATATATTCTGTAATTAAATAAATATATAAGCGAAAAGTTGAACATTGACTAATTTTTACCAAAATTTTTAGGCGCACAAATCAATCATTTTATTTAAGTAAGAGTGCTTGATATTATAATGTAATTTAAATATCTTTTTTGTTAATAGTAACTTACGATGACATTATTTTGAATCGATGAATTAAGCTGTAATAGAAATCCTTGTAAGCCACATCAACTAAAAAGTGTTTTATTCGCAATATGTGTTTGTTTCAGTTGAGTTAGTTGATACGGTATTCGTTGTCTGTAAGATTACCTACACAACACTTTTTTGTTGATTATATTAAAACAGGAGTGCAAACCTCTCTCATTTTCTCAGTACTTTTGCGATTTAGTAACTTCAGTTACTTTGATTACTTCAGTTTAGTGTGCTGAATATTGAAATTTTAAATTTAAGAATTTTACCCACTAGAACCAAAAGTTTAACATCGGTCTGAGAGACCGAAAAATGGAAATGTGTCTCAAAAAACGAAAATAGTCAGGAGGGTTAATAATAAAATTCATCCTTACAGTTGGCGGGTCTTAGTCGTTTTTCGTATTGTTGTTTTCTTTAGTCTAGAACAAAAATGTCGAAATACGACAACGAATATGCAAACCACGATAAGGGCCATTATTCAATATGATAGTACATTCGATTCGTTCCTACATATGTATGTATGTATGTATATCTTATTTTAAATTTTCTCTTTTTAAGAAAAATAATTGTTTTTTAATAGAGAAATTTATTTTCAAAAATAAAATGTATTAAACTCTTAAAGATCAAAACCAATAAATAAACATTTTTAAAAACCGTTCCATAAATTTATAAAAATTGTACAAAATACCAAAATCTTTTTTAATTTGGAGTGAATTATTGGATATGACAAATATGAAATCTATATGTGAAGGCCTTCTTTTGATAGAGAGGTAAAACAATTTTTTTTTTTTTATTACTTTTTGAATTTGGAGTTCGAGAGTTTGAGTCCCTTTTCACCTGCTGATAACAATTTATTAAACTTTAATAAACAAAGTTGTTTTTCTAGGCTGAGCATTTTTAGTAATCAACAGTTTTGTAACATGTTTTTAATATTCCTCAAAAATAATTTAAACCCAAATTAAATTTTTAAATTCGGACAGAGTTTTACTTTTCTGAGCCTATATGTAATCGAATTTTATATCGTTATATGGAATCCAAAAAGCCCTAGGTTACAAAAAAATTAAAAATCGATTTTGTTATTGATTATGATGCACCCTTTCGAAATACACGAATTTTTACACTTCTACAATTAAAAACAACATTCTTATCAATAATATTCTAAGCTTAATCTAAAAGGTTTTTATTGCATTTTATAAAGTTATTTTGCTTCTTCTGTAAAATTTTTGAAGTGTAACTTAAGGCTTTTTGGATTTCATATGTTATATTGTTTTCCTCCTCAAATGCTTAAACTATATACATCTATGAAACGATTTTATTTCGCCAATCATTCTTTTTGATTTAAAAAGGAAAATAAACAAAAAAATCAAATAAATTTGTCCGTATTCGCAATTCCGATTGGAAGAAATAAGTTTGAATGGCTTTTAAGTGTCTTTATATTAAAGATATATTTTTTTATTTATTAAAATTGTTCGAATATCGAATTATTTGCGTTCTCCTTAGTTAAGAATGTAAAATAAGTTTGTATTGTAAGATTCTAAAATAAAATTTGTTACCTTGTAAATAGTAAATCATTTAGTATGTGTACAAAATGTTTAATAATTTTTAATAATATTATTTTAAATAAAAAATTCGATATATAATATCGTATTTAATCAAGTGAATAATTTATTACTTTATCCTTGAACATTATTTGTCTGTTTTACCTGCTTGTTAAATTTTAAAGATTTTTCTTCCTCTTGTTTTAACTAATTAGTGTATACTAGCTCATTATTTACTAGGTACGACGTATGTATGTATGTACATACATATGTAAGTACGTATTTAATATAAATTTCCATGTTTTTGCCTTGTAATACGGAAATATAGGAAGTCATCGTCAAACTCATTGCTTACTGTCGTCGGCACACATCAAATTATACTGCTGTAAGTTTCCTTTTTTTAGGTTTTTCAAAACATTGTTGTGATTGTTTCGAAAAACGCCCACCACTTAATTTTATTTTAAGGATAGAACGTAAAACGGCTGTCAAATTAACCAGATCTAGAGAAAACAAACAAATACCGCCAATGATTAAAAGGGTATGTACGCCAAATAGGATATTGCTTTTTGTAACATATTTTTTTTTTAATTATAAGTTAAAGAAAATTGTATTAAAAAAGATAAAAATTCGAAAAAATTATTCATATTGATAATATTCTAGAATTTATATTATGTCAAACTATTAATTCAATTTTTGTAAAGCTCATTGTTCTTATCATCTGCATTTCTTTAAACTTTGTATACATAAAGGAAATAAGTTAACTTTTTATTTTTCTCAAAAACTATTTATTTACTTTGTCAGCTTTAAATGAATAGCCTTCTAATAAAGTTAATACACTTGCGGCAATGTTTTTTCCTATCTTCACAGCACTTCTGATAAGCTCTTCTACTACAGGCTTAAATTTATTTATCCAGTTTACACTTTCACAATTGTTGCAAATCTCTGTCCGTTCATAGGTCTTATTAGTTTTAGAACAGAAATAAGTCGCAGAGGGCCAAATCTGGTAAATTTAGTGACTAAGACAAAGGTTTGCAATTAGCGAGATGATAAAAACTATAACTAAAGGAAAATAAAACCTAATAAATTTTTTTATTATTTATTACCAGGGAAACCAGAAATATGCAATTGCATGTTTTTTATCTGTTACTTTAAATTTATAACATTAAATGGAATTTTCAAACACAAAACAGACAAAAAAAAGCGCAAATATAATAAATTACACAACTCTTACACGATTCGTTAAAGGTATGGGATATCTAAAATTAAATTTTGTTATTAGTGACGGATTCAGCTGCATACATGGTAAAAGCTGTCAAAGCCATAAAAGCGTTTTACCCTAAACTAACACAAATAACATGGACTACATCGTTTATGCGAAGGTATTAGAGGTCAATAGAAAAATTTAAATAAAGTCCTTGCTAAGACAAGTTACATTTAAAAATGTTTAAGAGAGAAGGAAAAAACGTCCTGAAATTAAAAAAATAATAATAATCAGGTTAAGCCTGATAATAAGATCGTTATTAGGTACTTCATAATCAAATAAAAAGTCGATTTAAATTTGTTGTAACTTAAGGCTTTTTGAATTTTATATAATGATAGTATGTATATATGTTCACAAACGATATTAAATTGCAGAATAAAACTTTTTCATTAACAAAGAAGAAATTTTTGCTTTTTTAATAGCATATTTTCGTTTTTTTAGTGTATATTTTATGGTCATAGCAAATTTTTGATTTCCCTCTTTATTATTATTAAATTCCGTAGATGGAGCATAGGGCCACGACAAAATTTTTGCAATCAATTTTTAATGTTAACAACTTCATATCAATCCACGTTGTATTCGCCCTTCTTAGTTAGGTCTGAAAATGCAGTGTCCAAGTTTGAGCGGATCTGCTTCTGCGTCGGCTGCATTTCAAAGGATTGCTTGGTAGAATTGGTCTCAGACGTCCTGAGTGTATGAATACTCATCGCTACTTCCTGCTTTTAATCGCGTTATATATACATTGGCGTTTGGTTGCACATTTCGTACAGATCTTGATTACAAATGCTTGGATTCTGTCATTGACTTTTGCAGATATATTCCATGTTTCGCATTCATAAAATAACACTGAATGAAACCTAAGCCTCCAAATGCTTGTCCTGCCTCTTTCATTCGGTTATTTATGGTATATCTATTTCGGAGCCTCCAGTTGATGTTATTATGTTTTCAAGGTAGTTAAATTACATACTTTTTCCAGTAGCATATAGTCTATAGTTAATGGTGTTAAATTTTCGGTGTTTATGTGAATGGATTTGGTTTTCGAGCTATTTTTGTTGCATGCTAGATTGCTGATGTGCTAACAGCCATTAAAATCTCAGGTATTACCGTTAAATTCCAGAGTCACAGTTGTGTTCAATACTGTATTGAAAAGAACGTACGCAAGTACGAATTTTAATTTTCCAGATTGTCAGCCAGTCGTACAAGATTCGACAATATGAATCGTATGCCAATATATACGACTATTTTTTTCACAAACCTCGTAATAAAAAATGTTAAATGTTAAAAAATACTAAAATTACCAACAAAATATTAATCGATATAATTTAATAATTTTATGACTCTTAGTAATCTCTATACACAGTCAGCGTCCAAAAAAGACTACACTCATATTGTCCAGAATTAAAATTTTATTCCAGTGAATATGAAAATGAATGCGATAAATTTAATAACATTATGTATTTAAACAAAATTCTTAAAAACAACAACTAAAGTTATACAATAAAAACGAAAGGTACTTTATTTTTACGCTCCAAAAAAAAAAAGATCAAAACTATGCGTCAAAATGCGCTGAAGTAGAAATACCTTTAAAGTAATATTATTTTTCTGATAGATGCTTGAGAGTACTACAAGAATATATCTTTAAATTTCGAAAATACCCTCAAAACCTTGACTTAAGGGTAAAAAACCGGGTTTTTGTATCTTAATGCCCATATAATCTAATAGCTTAGACATATAAAAACAACTCTCATTTTGGTACTCTTGTGCAAATTTAAGTCTTTTGGTTTGATTGCGCTTACTAATAAGAGGTATTTGTCTAGCTCTTCTACCATTAAGACAACTCTGTAAAGCAAGTTTCTTATTGTTGATGGGCTTGATTTCTTACCAAGGTCACTTTCAGCAATAGCAGCAAGTTTTGAGCACTTAGGAAGGGATTTGCTTTTATTTTTCTGACAAAAAAACGTTCTTCTTCCTCAGAAAATATTTTGTTGTGGGCATGTTTTGGTCTATTTTGCAGCGTTTTATTGACTTTGAAAAGTTTTATTCTATCGTGCACAATTGAATGACTTCTGCCAACAATTTTTCCTTTTCTTGCATGCTCAATAATAAGCTTTCTTACTTCGATACTAGTTTGTCCCCGTTGTCTAGCCATCTTTTTGATTTTAGCTCTGTTTATTCTGTATAATTTTCAAAAACTGAACTAACGAGTTTCCCCCTAAATATGTAAATTATATCGGCGAAGTTGGTCGCATTGAAATTACAGAGTTTCAGTTATAAACCCAAGAAAATTACTGTCCGAGTTTGGCTTGTGCAAGTCATTTTGACTTTCAAAGCGTTTTCAACTTCAATTTTACGTACAATTATTAAATTTCTGATTTGGTTTTTCCTTTTGTACGTGGAAAATATACACAAATAAGAAAATAACTACATCAAAAATATTTTGGTATAGAGTCAGGGTTTGGGTTGGAGCCGCTGTACCTTTTAAATGGTATATGTTTTAGTAAAGTAAACTTGTGAAATCTGCTCAAGCAAACGCATTTTTCATCCAATTTATTAAAAATTGTCGAAGTTAAAGGATGTTTTTCACACTATTTTATATAGGAAACGTACTATTTATGAATTCATTAGAGATGTTTGCTTAGTTAAGAATTAAGTTATACTTGGTTTAAAATCCGTTGGAAATTGACTGAGTTAAAGCTCCTATTTGATCAACAACTGATCTATCGATTGCGTTCACGTGCCTCCAATCGAAGTTATTATTATATATATATATATATATATATACACATATATATATATATATTATATATATATACATATATATATATATATATATATATATTATATATGTATATATTTTATATATATATATATATATATATATATATATATATATATTATATATATATATATATATATTATATATATATATATATATATATATATTATATATAAAAATAAATATATGTATGTCTTGTATGTTTCTATATGTGTTTATTATATAATTAACAAAATTTTACAAACTAATTGTAATAACACTTAAAAACTAAACTTTTGCTTACAATAGAAAACATAAAACTAATCCAAAATCAATAATCTCTCGTCAACAGTTTCACCAGGTCACCGATATAAGCTTGGGCCATTTGCAGTGTTTCGTATTTTGATAGACGACGATCATTACCCAGAGATGGAACAACATCACGTAACTTATCGAAGGCATCGTTTAAGCTGTTCATACGTCGACGTTCTCGAGCATTGGCTGCTAAACGACGTTTACGTAAAATTTCTTGAGAACATGATGAGTTTGCAGTGGATGTTTTGGTAGAACTTATTGAATGAGAGGGTAGCGGTTGTAGCCGCTTCATAACCGCTTTCGTTGTATAACTGTAAAGTACCTGTCTCTCTGTAAGCGCATTTGCTGTCATGGCAGCATAACCATATTTTGGCGTGTGTTGGTAAGTATTATAAAAGTGTTCCAAATCTAATGTAGATGTTGACACACCAGTAGCTTCAGTGGATTCTAAATCAAATTCATTGCTATGATTCGAATCAGACATAGAGTCGCCAGCTTGAAAATCTATATTATACAAACTAAAATCCATGTTTTCATTGAAAGAATTCAAATCTTCTCTAGTGCTACTGCTATCGGAGTTGGCATTTGTACTGCTAATGCTACTATTAAGGGGTTCATCGTTCGTATTGTATGATGTACAATAAAACTTTTCATTAAAATCCCTGGTTAACATTTTTATCCGTTTGTTTTTTTCTTTGTTACGATATCACTTTGCGTTGTTACACTTTCGGAGGATATTTTAAAACTGTTTTATTTAACCAGCATCCTTTGCTGCTTTATATAACCTGAGTTTAAATAAACCTTAATAATTAGCTTATCTGAGGACCATTGTGATTGGTCTATAAACTATTTAGGCCATTGTCTTTTATGTGTTTCAACAATTTCTGATTCGTTCTTTTCACTTACTCTCACGCACACATTCGATTTCTCTCTTGATTGCAAACAAATATTTGGTTTCATGCAACATTGTAGGATCGATTGAACGATCCTTTTTTACTTTAGTATTGAATGTAAATATTTTTGTTGCATGTCTCTCTTTTGTTTTCTCATTGTTGTTGAAGTTGTTGCATAGTAGTATTGTTATTAAATTGGCTTGCGGTCAAAACGTTTAATTTTCTTTTCTTTTCTTATTATTATTGTTATTGTTCTTTTGTTGCATTGTAAAAATATCTTTTTTTTAAAGCACAACTTCTTTACATATAATTGTTTTTATTAACAAATATTTTTTATAAATTAAAATTGTTTTTTTTTTTACTGTATACAAAAATATAATTATTGTGGCTTTGTATTCCATACATAATACACTAATTTTTACTTTTAGTTTCATTTTATTGTATTCAAATTTTGTTTTAGAAAAGGATATATTTCTATATTTTTTACCGTCCAGCAATTGATTGATTGACAAGGTCAAGAAATAGTCTTCCTTCATAATTATAATCTTTACGGCTAAAATTAAAAAAAAAACATTTGGCAAATTCTTTTGTTTTTGGGGGGTAAAATACAATATTTACGTAGTTTTTGAATTGAATGCATTAAATGCAATCTTTTCCTCTCCCTGCAACAACACTTATTTCCTTGTTTTTGGTCGCCCGCGGTAAGCGAGAGCACTCGGAAGTGCTACGGCACATTATCATACTCAAGGAAACTAAAAATTAATAAAGGACCTTAAATCTCATGTCTAATAGTCGAGGAATGCCATCCCTTAACCGGAATGTGCAAATCATGCCGTTCTCGGAGTACCCCTGAAAAAATTCATCAAAGACAGTCGACAATATGTAAGAGACTTACAGCAAGATGCATTAATCTTAGCTCCCGTAGAGCGGGACAGTCACAAAACTGGTGTTGTACCCATTTCTCCTCTTCCTCATCGTGATAGCTTCTACAGTAGCGGTAATATGGGTGACCTATACCATACGTCTAATTATACAGTGCCCAGTAATTACACTGAGAAGCTTAATTGAATCTTTCCCAAAAGTTAAGAGAGTCCAAGTAGATAAGTCCATAGCACCCTGTATGTCCTACAAGTGGTAATACCAAACTACTTGAGTTCCACAACATATACTGATCCATCAATCGTAATAACGCTTCCAAGGTGAAATTTTTTTTAACGAGGTGTAAAGCCTCATTCAGTGTTGGACCTTCACCCACTAACATCACTCCGGTGTCCGACGATGAATCCTCCCAGAACTGCCGACTAAGTATTACGTCAAGAACCCGTCCAGAGCACTAAGCTCAAACGTTGCGTTTACTACAAATCAATTGTCCATGTACGATCCATCGTCTAGTCGCAGCGTCCGCTTGACCGGTTGTCGATTCCTCGCGCAACTCGTCTGGCAAGCAATAGGCCAGCACTCCACTTGCCACTCGATGAGCACATTACTTCAATCAAATTTTCAATAAAATTTCAAATTTCTGCAGCGATAAAACTCCTCTACGTAGTGCACGACGTTCCTCGGTGAACCTGTCACACTCGAATGTAATGTGTTTCGTGGTTTTGAATTCACCTTAACAGAACTATCCGTCAGCCCAAATCGATGCAGGTATTGCTGAAAACACTCGCAACCGGAAAGAATCTATGGAAGATAATAATCCAGTTCATCGTCCCGCCACGTAGCATATGTCTATCTGATGTTGTGGTGAATTTGCTACCTTTGCTGCCATTCTTCAATCGATCGTGAGCGATCCTCTGATTTCTATTCCTCTGACAGTGTTGCACACCGTCAAAAAGCCGATACAGCTCTCTTTTAACACAGAAGTTCTTTGAACCTGTGCTATCCGTTGTATATATCGGGTGGGCCATTTAAAAGCTTTAACTTAAAAATGCAATAAAACAAAAACGGTTTGAAATTTTTCCAAGTTAATTTTGTTGTTGCGGCTGACATCACAGTACCCCATTGGATCGGACTAATTTCCGAGAACTTTTTCGAGTGTATGTAGTCGCATCTCGGCAATGGCATTACGAATGCTCAATTGTCTCTAGTTTATCAGCATAACACTTGTCTTTAACACCTCCCCACAGAAAATGGACCAACGGTGTTAAATTGCAGCTTCTTGGCGGCCAACTGACATCACCATTTCGGCTAATTAAACGGCTATCAAACGTTTGACGCAATAAATCAATTGTTATATGGGATGTGTGACAAGTTGCACCATACTGTTAACAACAAACAACGTCCACATCAATACCATGAAGAGCGGGCGCAAAAAAATCGGTTATCATGGTGCGATAGGTGTCTCCGTTGACCGTAGTGGCTGCGCAGTCCTCATTTTCAAAGAAATATGGGCCAATGATGGCTCCGTTCCACAAGCTACACCAAACAGTCACTTGCTTATTAACGTATCCACCAAGATAAAAATAAGCTTCATTCGAAAAGATGATTTTTTTGACAAAATCGACATCATCGTGCAGTTTCACTTTGGCCCATCTAGCGAAGCGAAAACGAAGCGGATAATCATGCGGCTTCAACTCTTTTAAGGCGTCATACCGAGATCTTTTCGCAAAAACTGGTGCGTGTAATGTTAAATTCTTGAGAACGATGACGAGTCGATGTTGATGGATTCTCACGTACACTCTCAGCCACAGCTTCGATATTTTCGGGTGTACGCACTGTACGAGCACTCATCAACAATGAAACCAGTTTCACGACATTTTCGTGCAATTTCCTACCAATTGTCTTTGTTTTGGAAATAAATTTCCAATAAATCCCAACGTTGCTCAAGCATAAATCGATTTCGTTCAGTGGAGATAATATACTGAATTTTGTGACAGAATAGAATGACATAAGTATTGCCAGATTCGAAATAACCGCTGGTTCAAATTTAAGCCGATATATGGCCTACCCATACTTAATCTTCGCGAATGCCAATATTCAGCATAAACCACGTGAATAAGCGATTACTCTCTTTCGCCAAACTTTATCAAGTTCTGCTTAAAGCTCAGTCTTGCGTTAATCATGGTACTTTATTGTCTCTTGTGAAGTTATCGTGTGACCACCGGTATACAATCTAATCTGCCGCCTTCGTCTGTGCCCACCTACCAGTACCGCTTTCGTCTTCTGTGGCCAGAAAATTTGTTGAGTTTTTTATTATAAATTGTAAATTTTTTTTAAAAGAGAGTTTCAAAGTTATAGCAAAAATGTAATTCTGTTTACTAATAATTGTATGATTTTCTCAAGAGTTGTTCTACTAAAAAGTTTAAAAAGCAGAGTAGGATTTTATTCCCAACTAAGCGTGCTTTTTAATTAATTAGTTCATAAATGGCACACTTCCTATATAAAATAGGGTGCAAACAAAGCTCTGAACTTCAAAATGTGGAGAAAAATTTATGAACGTCAAAAGTAAGTAAACACCTACATTCTTTGGAACTTAGTTTACATTTCAGTGTTTTAAAATTCGATGAATTAAACATTTTATATTTTTTAAGACTGTGCCGCTGTGGTATGGTAGGTAAGACACCCGCCTACCAACCAGAAGGTCCTCGATTCAATACCAGGCCAGACCATCTGAAAAAAGAAAAAAGCTTTTCACCAGCGGTATCATAACATTAGCTAGTAACTGGTTATGAGTATTACTACTATTGAAAACTGCTCTAAATGGTCTCCTTCAATGAGGTCTCCTTCAATGAGTCTAAAAATAGAATCGGGTGCAGCTCACTGACTGAGACAATTATATATTTTTTAAGACCAAATTTACGGCTTTACAAAATCCATAAAAAACAAAAACAAAATCCTTACAACTAAAGTTATACAACAAAAACGAAAGTGAATATTTTTTACAAATTTAATTTTAATTTAATTTAATTTAATTTAAATTTTTAATTTAATTAAATTTAATTTAATTTGTTGCTTATAGTAGATTTCTCGAGATTAATCAAACGTTTTGTGTGTAACTTAAAATCAATTAACTAGTATATGAGCGAATGAAAATACGAATAATCATTTTTTCTTACCTTAACTCGAGATTTTGAAGGTATTCCAAAAATGTTAAAAACAGATATTCTTGTTGTATTTAATAGCACTTCTCAAATATTTTTTTATTTCCCCGTATTATTTTCTACGATTCTATGTGTTTTTCCGTGTAGTTTAAACATTAGCTTTGATCGACTTTATTTCATTAAAACGTTTTTTTACATTTTATAAAAACTCTACCATGAAAATATGTTAGATCTTAATTAAATTAAAAAAAAAAAAAATAAGTAAAAGACATAAGATATAAAGACACAAGATGTAATCTGTAATCAAATTATTCCTTTGATACTCATTTTTGTATGGGTATTCTCTTATTTATAAAATATTTTCAATAAAGTGACACTTAAAGCTTCCGGCTTATTAAAGCAGGATTGAATTGACTGATCGTCTTCCATTCACAACAAAACGAGCTGTAATTATTTGAACAATGTCTCAACAAGATACGACCTCATTAAGATAACAATTGTTTCTGTGATATAATCGTTTTCAAAAGAAGTCATAAATGTCACATTATAGTTTGGTCTTTAATATTAATGTGATGACACTTTATGATACACGTTCCAAAAGATGTCTAACTATACTGACTGTGTGCTTTGTGTGTTTATTTTTCCTACTCTCAGAGATTTACCTGCTAAACAGTTAACACTTTGATTCAATCATAGGTCGCAGCAGCAACATCAGCACGTACGAAAAGGACATTAGTGTCATTGTTAATGGAATGATCCTTTTTGGAATTTGAAATTTATATCAATTACTTGTGTTTTAACTCAATTAAGTAGCATAGACGTTTATTGTAAACAATAAATTCTGAAATAATCGTACATACAGTATGTATGCATGTTGCAATTAGAAAATGTTTCATTTCATATCAAAATGGTTAGAATTTAAGAGTGAATGTTTAAGTGTTATGCCATAAAAAGATCACAATAAATATAAACGAAATGCTTATAGATAATAGTTTATCACTTTTAAATAAAATACTGTTCACACTTATTTAAGAAAAGTACATGTGTACATACAATGCACGTTGGGCAGCCCGAACAAATTTTTGGAAAAAAGGTAATTTCTAAAAATGGGAAATAAGAAAAAACTTTCATGGGATTTATTAACGCACTTTTCTTAGTTGAACTGCATTTAATTTTTTTTTTTTTTAATTTTGACGAAGGGCGGGCCCTTAGAGTACAAATATCAAATTTAAATTTAATATTTATAAAACGTAGCTTTTATTCCACCAACTTTGAACGGTTATAGAGGTATGCCATCAATTTTATTAATACTTTTTTTACGTTTAGACATAAATACAATGGTGGAAGAAATAATAGGGACACATCAATATTTTCTTAAATTAAAATTTTCTTAATTTTTTATTTATCATTACAAAAATCAAATACAGAATGCATTATATTGAAAGAAGTTCGTACATACGATTTTCCATCTGACCCAAATAAATTAATCATCGTTTCTTCAGACCATTTCACGTTGTTCTAGTTAGTTGTCATAAATGAAAGTGTCCTTTTTATATCTTCCACCCCTGTATGTGTCGTTATACTAACGCTAATTTAAACTACATGAATACAAATAATACGACGGCTGAAAAACCAATTTAAAAAATTGAATTTTTAAAATTTAAATTAAAAATTTCAAAGCATATATCTTTTTTGGAAAGGGTTCGCAAGTGTGTAGTTTCCATCTATAGTATTTACGTTCTGCCCAACGCTACCCACCAGAAGCGTTTTTTATGCAAGTAAATAACACGGCGCAACAAATAAACATCTGGGATGTGAAGATTTTTCTAATAGGTGCTATCGAGTACAACAAGAATCTGTGTTTGAAATTTTTGAAACACCTCGTATCTTGAGATACGAATAAAAAACCAGGTTTACGTACACTCATGAACTTATAACTTATTCGAATATTATCCAATTTTAAGTTTCCCAGCGGATTTGGAATAAAGACAAAAAAATCTTTTAATTGATATATATATATATATATATATATATATATATATATATATATCAATATATATATATATATATATATATATCAATTAAAAGATCTATTTGTCTTTATATATATATATATATATATATATATATATATATATATATATATATATATATATATATATTGTATTTCTCAATTGGAAAAAGATAATTCAAAAACAATTTAAAATAAAAACTTAAACTACATATAGATCAGCCAAAGGCTGGTGGTGGTAATTACAATGATGAATGTACTTCCAGAGTATTTTTTTTTTTTTGGCAGTACAAAATTTCAACAAAAATACTCAGGATAAATGTCGACCTAATAAAAAAAATAGATATATGTATGTATGTATGTATGTATATTTAGAAACGTTCGTAAAAAATTATCAGTGGTATTAGATGTCGCCAACGCTATACAAATTGTTGATTCACAATTGGGAAATAGTCCAAAATTCAAAATTCCCTATTGGTTCTTTGTCCGAAGCGCAAAAATTTATTAATAAAATATTTATAAGATTAGAGAGCATAACAAGTGGTTTTGCCTAAGGAAGCAAAAAGTTTGTTTCTTTCCTCATCTAATAAAATGGATTTCAACGTAAGCAGTGACGAAGATACTGATAAAACAGAAAGTTAGCGAATAAATACATAATAATGTATCCTTAAATTGATAAACATGTATTGTAACCTTCAAAATATTTTTGATTATTTGCCTTAGCTGATGATTAATTAATGATTTTGATGAAACAAAATTACGTTTTTTATTTTATATTTTTCAATAAAAACGAAAGATTTTTTGACCTTTACAAAAATACCAATATCTTATACCTAAACGTAACGGTTTAATTGATTCCAAAAAAGATGCAATCGCGCCCCACAGTGCAATGGTGGAAAAAATAGTAGAAACACACAAAAAAAAATTTATTGCATATCCGGCTTTTTCCATAACGACATGTTCTATTTTAAACATTAAAAAAAATTTTGGGTTTAAATTAAGTTTTTGTAAATAATTGTTGCTGTTTTTTAGAACATTAATAATATGAATTTTTCAGAAAGTTTGTATCAAAATAAAAATGTTTTATGAAATTAGTTAAAAAGAAATGTGTTTCTATAATTTTTCACCACTCTATGTAGATGTTTATATTCTTTTACTTTTTGTATTTTTTAAGTTTGTTTTTATTTCTGTAAAAATGTACTTCTGTTTAACGAAAAAAAGAACAAAATCTCAATTTATAAAAGTGGGTCACCATAGAGATTTCGGTAAACATTTGCAAACCACATACGAGTTTAATAATAATATTACCAAAAAAAAAAAGTTGTATTATATGTAAAATCTAACCGCAATCATGCAATTTCAACGTACAACACTAAATATTCAACATTTTAAAAACATTAAAAGTTGTATTTTTAAAAGAAAGTAAGGAAATGCTTTCTATTCAAATAATTTTAGTAAGCATTATCAGTTTATCAATAATTTTATTGGATTTAACTTCTCCAACACTGTAAAGAAATCAATATTGCACCATGTTTACACGTCAACCTTTTATCATAATCCGCTCTCTCTCTCTTTTTTACGTATTTCTCATTTAATTAAACTGTGGACTTTTTAAATATCAATGTGATCTATAAATTTTATCAGGTTTACGAGTATGTACATACGTGCTAAATTTGTTTATTTAATATCTTAATCTTTTTTTCATTTTTTAAATACAATTTACTGGAAAATAACAAAACAATGAATGAAAATAACAAGAAGAATGTAATTTTTAGATTAATATCATGTATTTTAGTAGGGACATACATGCACTTTGCGTAATCAGGTCAGAGCCTCCCCTTTCACTGACGGTTAATGTTAAATATTATCTGAACCAATTAAGATATGGCCTTAAAGTTTTTATGTAGTAGATTTTTATCAAATCTCTTCAAAAAACAATGACTGCTGTACCATTAACGATAACATGTGTGTGGCCGTCTTTGTTTGAAATTGAATTGAAGTCTAAATTTTTTCAATATAAAAATTCAACAAGAGGGAATCAAACCCCTCTATTAATTCAGTTTTTGTGTTGTATTGTTTTCCGGACTCGACATGGCTGGCAAAACCCGGGTTTTTAAAAAACCGAGTCCACGGGATTTTATTGGGTTTCCTGATGGGTTTTATTGGGTTTTATAACTTTTTCCTAATTTCGTTCAGTTAGACAATATTTTTTATTTTTTAGTAAAATTATAGTGCAATTTTGTACTATGGGCTGCTAAAGCAGACTGCAATTACTTTGTTTGGTGTGTTTTGAGAAAAAAGTTCGGAATACAAAGATAGACATGATTAAATTATTCTTTTGTATGACAACTCTCGCAAAAGATGTCAAACGATTGTCAAAAACGGGCAAATGTCGCACCCGCCGTATTCTCCGAACATTGGTCCCCATGACAGTTGGCTGTTTCGACGAATACATAAAATCGAATAAATATAAAATCGGCTTCAAAGTAGGGTCGCCTCAAAGGACGAGAAGTTTTTCTGAAGCGTGATTCGGAAATTGGTTTGGAGGTGGGGAAAAGATGTAAGCAGTGACTTCGTACATTTCTGTTTTAATATCTTTGTTAATTCATTATTATTTTTTTAGCTGAAAGAAAGGACCGAATTTATTTGTACTCCCAATACATAAATTATACTTTTTTTTGTTGTAAATAATCTACGAATTACTTTAAATAAAAAACTAACCGGGTTTTTTTCAATATAATGCCCAATAAAATCCTGGTGAATTTAATTGGGTTACCCAGTGGGCTGGCAACCCTGGGACTTGTGCACTTTCCATGCCAACCATCTCCAAACATTCTTGGTTGTATTTAAGTCGTGCGAGTAATGTGACCATTCAAGGGCGTCAACTGTTTTGCTCAGTTTCCACGAATCGGGTTGCATGAATTGGAGCACTTTAGATTTCAAAATTGGTTTTAAAAGTATGGAAAAGCCGTTTTCAAAACGCTATTGTAGTTCTCCGCATTCATACGCGATGTTAAAAACTTGAACTCACAGGTGCCATAGTAAGATATTGCTCCTCACACAATCTTTACGAACGAATGCAATTCGAGCACTCTTCCTACTTTGCTTAAAAGCTTCAAAAATAAATAAAACACCAGAATTAATCTAATTCAAATACAAGAACAACAAACAAATTGTGTACATCTGTTTTGGTAATATTTTTGCTATTTTATTACTAGAAAATTACCCATAATTCTACTGGTTATTAAGGTAAACAATGCATATTAAAAACCATTTTATGTGATAAAAATTCACAGAGAAATTTAAAGAATTTCACAAAAACAAATATTGCTAAATATTACTTAAAACAATGGACAAAATAAGGATTATCAAGGATTAGCTTAAAAACCATAGAGAATATAACAGCCTACATTACAAGAAATAATAGAAAAATTGTAAGACATACACCTTAAAACTATAGTTTTGCAACAGGTGCCTTAAAAACCAGAAAGATAAAGGATGTTTTAAAATGTGTTTGTATAGGAGATGTATAATATATGGGAATGAAAAGTTAACAGAACGAAATCTTTATCAATTTCAGTATAAACGTATGTACGTACATATGTATATATGTCTGGCTTGTAGCTATACGGATTGTATTTTAAATTATTAAATAAAGGCCACTTCTAAAAATCAATTTTTAGTTATACACTACTGTTGGAGTGTTATACCATAAATAACACCAGGCATTTCAATTTACACCAAATAGTAATTTCTTCTAAACCGTTTATTAATGAAATGTGGCCTAAATTCGCTTTTATTGCTGTTGTAACAGGTTGGTTGTTTCTCGACTAAAATCTCAGAAAGAATAATTATACATCTTTTATATAAAAATTATTGTCTGTTTGTATGTATGCATATTTGTTTGCGCCTTTTAGACAGCTAAACTACTGAACCGATTTTCCTGAAATTTTTTCAGTATCTCACTGTAGGTCTGGAAGGAACTTAGGCTGCATAAATTTCAAAAATTCCAACTAGATGCCGATGTAATGTAAATATTTATTTGCCTGTATCTTCAAAATCGTAACAGTAAGAGTCTCTAAATTTAGTCCAAATAGATTCATAGCAGGGTTGGAAAAAGCCCGGGTTTAAAAAAAGAAACCTAAACCACCGGGTTTTATTGGGTTTTTTTTTTTTTTTGGTTTTATAACTGCTTCCAAATTTCATTCAAATCAGCAATATTTTTTGTTTGTTTATACACTCACGTTGTCTTAGTATTTATAGAGCAATTTTGCACTCTTGGTGGGATCAAGGCGGCATTGTGTACTATGAGCTACTAAAACTCGGTGATCGGTACAAACTGCAATTACTTCGTTTGAATCATGCATAATGAGAAAAATAGCCGGAATATAAAGACAGACATGATTAAGTTATTATTTTGCATGACAACACCCGACCTTCAAAACAATTATTAGAGGCGATCAAATGCTGCATCCGCCGAATATTGCCACACCTCTTTATACGGCCTACATATATGAATTATGGAACACATTGGCTTTAAGCGCAAATCCACGTTTTACGGCTAAAAGACAGCGGATTCTCCGTTTTTTAACAAAAAGTGTAAGGGGTGCACGCAACAAATATTCATCCCGTTCAAAGCAATTTGATTTACTGCCTACATTTTTAGAAACTATCTAGGCCGTATAAAGAGGTATAAATTTATATTTTAGCATGTCACCAAATCACTTCCTTTGAAGAAATACAATATCGGCTTCAAAATTGGAACGCCTTAAAAGACGAGAAGTTTTTCTGTAATGGGAAAAGGTGGGGAAAAGGTATAAGCAGTGACTTGATAAATTTGTTATTTCATTATCTTTTTGAGTTAAAAAACAGAACAAATAAATTTGTAGTCCCAATACGTAAATTACACCCGGTTTTTTTTTAATGTAATACCAAATTAAACCCACTCGGGTTACCCAGTGGGTTACCAACCCTGCTCACCACGAATTAAAAAAATGGGCGGAATTAGACAAGTTTGCGCCTATACAAAGTAAATACATACTGATATTTGTATATATTGAGAACGGTGAAAACGAAAGTTGTTGAATTTGATATAATGACTTCCTAGTCAATACATATCATCAGTTAAAAAGTAAGCAGAATTGAAAAATTTGGCATGATACCATACAAAGTATAGGGTCCGCCAAATAATTTTTTGTTTTTTTTGAAAATTCTATAAAAAAAAACTACTGAATATTTTCTCAAATTTCTTTTTTTATTTGAAAGTACAATCCTTCCAGTTAATAATGGAAAATAATTTCATTCAAATGGCTGCCTCTCCTGGCCATGTAGTAGACTACACGATCCAATTTTGAAGCACATTATCGATTGTATGCAGCTGTATTTCACCAATGGCTTCACGAATATTGTCCTTTGAAGCGCCAATTGTCTCTGGCTTGTTGGCGTAACACTTTGGCGATCATCAAAAACAGGGCGCAAAACATCGAGTGCAGCTTCGGCTTTGTGGCACGTAGCGCCGTCCTGTTGAAACCAAATGTTGCTAATATCCTCCTCTTCAATTTTTGTGAACAAAAATTCGTTCAACATGGCCCGATAACGATCGCCATTTACTGTAACGGCCATTCCTTGCTCATTTTCGAAGAAAAATGGCCCAATAATGCCTCTGGACCAAAATCCGCACCAAACAGTGACTCTTCTTGGGTGTATCGGCTTTTCAATGTATGCGTGCAGGTTTTCTGTGCCCCAAATGCGACAATTTTGCTTGTTTACATACCCGCCAAGATCAAAATGTGCTTCATCTGAAAAGATGGTTTTTGATTCTACAACATTACCATGATTTTCAAAGTAATGTCGCAATATTACCCAGCGTTGTTCAAGCGTATACACAACCATATTCGTTCAGCGGAAGGATAAAACTAATTATCTGTCAAATCAGACATGAGCTGTGTTACCATTCACGAAATAAGCACTAGTTGAAAAAAAACGTTAGATGGCGGACCCTTTATATATTGATTTTTATATATCTTGAGAACGGCAGTAGTAGAAGGTTCTAAATTAGGTCTAAACAATGTCGTGAACAATACACATCATCTGTCAGTAACTGGGCGAGATTTGATAATGTTTATGTGGACAATGGCAACAATTAAAACTTTATCTTTCCACGTCAGCCAAAAGACGGGTATTGCACAAAGCACAATGGATAAAAGTTGTCTATACTATAGGTTATATCAAATTTTTGGACTTGGACCGGAAGAGAACAAAATGTGAAAAAGGCTACAAAATTTTACTTAGATAACATTTAAGATAATAATTAAGATGAGGGTAGCGAAGCACGCCGGGCTTTAGCTAGTAATTAATAAATTAATTATAGATATTATGTTTTTCATCTTTGCCTATCGAAGGAGAATGGTCATTCAGGAATTTACTAGAAGCTGTTTAAGAAGTTGTTCATAGTTAGTTGATGTAGTGCCTTTGGGCATTCGCTTCGAAAGGTGAATCCAGAATGGGTTGTAAGAGATATTGGATGGTCATCTTGTAGAATCCGATGTCCTTACGGATATGTCAATGGAAGTGATTGGCCAGTACTATGTAGTTGCCATTAAGATTTGTCTTAAAAGTAGTTATTTGTAAAAACTGACAGGTAAAACGCTAGTGTCAATCCTGGTCATCCTTACACACACAGTCAAAATCACCTTTCTTGCCTTAACCCATGTCGTGCTCACTAAGGCCTATAAGACCATATTTTTGGTCTTCACCTTTACTTATACGTAGGTGACTTGTTTAGAAGAGCAGAGCATATTACCGAAGACAACTCCTAATATCTGATGATATCGGTCAGTCGAAATAGAACTATTTCCTACAGAAAGAAACAGGTCCAGCTGCACTTCCTTAGTCCATAAGGTGAACATCGCCGCGTTAGATTTCGACAGTGAAACATCTTTCACGTTTGCGGCCATGAAAAAATTCTCCAACGTATTAAAATATTCAGAGATAACGGGTCTGATGTCTTCAACCTTTAAAGTGACAATTGACAATTACGCTGGTGCACGGGCAAGGTAGAAGTTAAACAAAATTTGGGAAAAAACTTCCTCTTGATGAACACCTATCTAAAATATCATAAACTTAAACTTCCGGACCCTACATCCTACAAAGGCCTGGCTGCCGTTGAGGCAATTGACCAGTCAACGTTTGGTGTTGCTTGGCAGGTTGATATTGCTCTGAACCAATTTTGGACATCGACTATATAGAAAACCTTTAGCAAGTCAAGAGCTACAAAAACAGACCAATCACATGGTCACAAAAGTGACAAGAGCAATATCAGAAGGTACGAAGTCTTTTCTCCAACAGGTTTGTCCGGCTTAAAAATGGCAATGATTCTCGCCACTCTCCAAATATGTGGTATGACTAGTTGATCAATAGATGTATTCATTTGTTCGGCGATGTGTCCAAGAGCTATATACAACTTCTTTAGCATTAGCATTGAGATGCAATCTAGTTCGAATGTTTAGATGGCTTCGCTTTTCAGATAACAGCCTCAACTTAACTGATCGTAAAGGAGGGTGGGACAGGATTACGTAAAATATTTTTGATTCTCAGTCTTGTGACTCCTCTAGACCTGTTTTGCAGCGGATAATGTTCGATGAATATAATTGAAACGCAGACTTTCTGGCATGTGTGCACTGTGTTCCATTAAACGCTACTCTTTTGATAGTGGCCTATAATGTATTCGATCCCACTGAGCATGACTCTAGAAATTGGAGCCACTTTATGCGATGATGTTGCTAATATCACGTTTATTCAATAGATGTGCTGCGTTCAATTGGAAATGGGGTCTTAAGTTGGAAATCCTTCCGGCTGGAATGAGACGCTTCGCCGCAGTCTAGATCGTTTTTTTTTCAAGATCTCCTTACCTTATCTAGCACACAAGAGTAAAGACTCCAGGAGCTAGATGTCCTCAATACGTTTCGCAAAACTGAACCAGTCAGCATTGTTATAGCTAACGAACGTGCGTTCCTCAGATTACAAAAAATCCCTTGGCTTCTCCACAGTGATTAAGGTGAGAATATGGGCAGGATATAGCAAGCAATATTAAAACGCCAACATGTGATGGCAGTTAGCTGGCAATTGAAATTAATATATTTTTAGCTGCCAGTTGCCATACGTAATATAATATTCGTTAAGTGGTAACGCAACTTAAGTTCGTTTGTCATCCAAAATCGAGCCATTTAGTGAAATACCTTGTGGAATTGAATTTTCAGCAACTTAACAGCATTTAATACAAATTTGCGATAAACTATAGCACTGCTAACAGTTTTTCTCTCTCCGCTCCACTTATATGTACATGCACTTCGTTATGTTCAAGTAAAAATATAGAACATTCTTGCAAGAACATCGTTAGTTTGACTATTGTTGAGTAACAAAAGATAGATTTGTTGTACATGCAATTGTTTTCTAACAATTGCATTTAGCATTAAAAAGGTCATAAATGAAATGTAGAAAATCAAAAAGTCAAAATTTTTATCAAACACGCCTCTTATGGCCTTTATTCTATTGTCACTATTTTAATATAAACGATTTTTTACATTTACCTGTAGGCACATCATACTATCTACAACATACATACATGCATATAAAAGAATAAAATTCCCCTTAGAATTGCCGCTTATCAAAATTCTCTTACCTTTAAAACTCTTTTGATTGAAATTGTGCGGGCGTTTACAATCCAAAGAAACCTGTAATTATCGCTTAAACCTTCTTTTGTTTAGAAAGTTCTCTTTTGAATTCGCATCGACTGCGTAAAAAAAAGTAGTTTTTGCGGTCGCGTGGCACTTTTGACGTCATGTAATCGATCAAATTAAAATTACTCAGATCATTGCCGATATCATTCGTGGAAACTATTGTTTTCCCAGATGCTATTCTACTATTGGTTCAATGTTTCGTCTAAAGAAAATTGCGTGTGAAATCATAAAAAGTTTAAAATCATTTGTATAATTTAGTTATGGTTGGCGTTAAAATGTCTGGTCTGTTGGAAACAAAGGCAAGTAAATGTATGTACGTATGTATGTATGTATAGAGTAAATAAAAGTAGTAAATTTTAATCCAGGCGTTATTTTAGACGATATAAAATGAGCAGTATTTACTTCCAAATTAAATAACTTCTTTTTCTTGAAATAACTCGCATAAATTTCTTTAAAAAAAATTAAAACAATTTATTAATTATTTTATTTGGTGATCATTTTTGTTTATTGAACTTATGCTTTTTTAATAATATACTACAAGTTGCATTCTACTAGCATTAATCAGTTTTATTTAAAATTAAAATAATAATATTTGAGAGCATTGTGTTTTATTTAAATTAACAGTAATAATATAATACAACTATAAAATGAGTTTTAAAATTATGTCAAATCTATCTCTTAAAAACGATATAAAATTTACCACATATGAATTCGTCAGATAAAAAATTTACTATTACAAAACAATAATTTTTCATTTCGGTGTGTATAAGGATTTATAAAAAGAATTATCATTCATATACAATATAAAAAGTCATTTTGCTTAAAAGAACTGTACATCTATTAAAACATGTCAAAAAAATAGAATTTAACCTTTTGTTTTTCTAGTTATTGTTGTGATATGATTTCAATAATATGTATTTATATCAGTTCTATTATATATAAAGGGAAAACATTATTGTAAAATTAATGTAATTTAAACAAAAAAATAAATTTTTGTAAAAATATTAAAACAACTAAATAAAATCTACTTATATTTATTAATAAAATTTTCTATATGAAATAATTGTTATATATTTAAATTATAATATTTATTTATTACAGAAAAATGCTGATTTCTTTTAATACCAATTATTTGAAAATTTTTTTTTATATAAAATAGTGTTTATTGGTTTCTATTTATTTTATTATTTTTAGTAAATATTTTGCAATAAGTTGTTTTGTTTTTATCTAGTAATACAAATGTTAAATAAAAAGCAGTGAAACACTATTTTATATATAAAACGTTTAAGCTCACCTTCTTACAAGGTAGTGGAAGTTACAGTGCTTACACCGTGTACTAAAATAGTTGGTGGTAATTCTGCCGTTAGTTCAGTTAACAATTCCATATAGCGGACACTACGTTCGTTAAAGTCGGGTGTATCGATTTTTGGTGGTGCTGCTAAATATATAAACGATAAAGCTGTTTGATCGGAACGTTCGCGTATAATTTGATTGGCTCTGTAATTATAAAAGTAAAAATATAGAAAAGTTAACGATTTTTATTATTGGAATGCTTGATTCATTTTTATTTGTATATTTAATATGATCGACCTTTGCATATTAACTAATAATTGGTTGATGTATTTTGCCACTTTGTCAATATTACGATTTTTAGTGTCCCTTTGTTTTGTTGTGGTCGCAAATTCTTTTTGTATTAAAAAAAAACTTTAGGTAATATTATGTCAAATTTTTTCGCAGTTATAAAGAAACCAAAAAAAACCCAAAAATAATTCGAATAATTAGAGCGATGTACTAGGATGCAGAACTTCCTCACCAGTGGGAACCAGTCAAAGAGTTAAGTCGTACGAAGGCATTAGTAAAAATGTTGAGTAAATTTGGGTATTAAGTGGAAGTTCAATTAGTGGACATTGCATTATAATTAATTTGGAAATAGAGACTGTATAGAAATAATAAAAATATAAGCAATTAAAAGAATTCAAACGTTTAAAAAACGTCGATATGTAACGATATGATGAAAAATGTGTATAAATATAGACATTTTATTTTATTTTTACTGAAAAGTATACTTCAAAATTTGCTTTTAAATAAACAAAATCCTTGAAATCCGTACAACCAAGAACTAATCGATCGGAATTGCAAATATAAAATTAAAACCATTTCGATCGAAATGTGTGGCATGCCCGATAATTTTGATTGTAATTTTTTTCGAATTCTAGTGTTTCCACATAATTACACTTTTAATTTCCGATTCTTCTTAGTTTTTTTTAGGTATTACAACCGATTTAATGAACCCGATTTGGCTAAACATTTTAACTTCGTGGTGTCAACTAACTGCCAACCTTGTCTAACCTAAGAATCTACGAGAATTTTAAATGAAAGGCTTAATAATATACTATTACAAATGAGTGATAATTATTTATCTAATACTCCAACTCTTTGAAACCAGTACAAACTGGCATAAATAATAATTAATTTTAATTAATTATAATTATTTAGTTATAATAATTATATATTTAATTAAGTATACTAAATAATTAATTATAATAATTATATATTTAATTAATTATAAATAATTTAATTTAACTATTGATTACGTATGGCAATGAACTTTAATTGCATTACCTATATCAACTAGCAAATAAAAATCTATTAATTTCAATTACCATGTAGGCAACTAAAAATTTCTATTTTCCCTTCGGCAACGCAATTGAAGTTCGTTTGGCATTTATAATCAACCTGTTAGTTTCGTCCATTATGTATGTGTAAATAAAGAAATAATTGACATAAAAGAAGTAGGAACACCAAATATTTTACTCTAATTTGAATTTCAGCTAATTATACAATTAATAATCAAATATATAAAGCAAAATAAAAATCAATAAGACTTACCTTTGCATATAAAGTAATGAACGATTAAGGTTATCTTCGGTAACCTCTTCAGTTAGTGATTCAGCATGTTGTGTAAATTGTTTAAGAATACGCGAATGGCGAGTAAATTCAGTATCACGTGCCCATTCTTGAATCTATAAATACAAAACAAATATATTGATTCATATAAGCAAACAATGTAAACTACAATTTTATAAAATAAAATGATTACCTCTACAATATCAGCTTTTATTCTCAATGATTTAAGGCTTTGTTCTAATTTCATTTTGGAGAAAATTTCAATTTGTGGCATATTTGGGTCTTGAGTTTCAAATGTTGTGCTATTATTAGTATTGCTAGTTTCACATAAGAAAACTCTTAGTCTTAAATGATTCCATTTAGCCAACATTATAACAGACAATTGCATCATAAACAGTGATACAACATCAAAGGGATCCTCAGTTTTTGGATTAAAAACGTTAATAGGCCATACGTCTATATATTTAACATGTTTGCTTCTGAAAATTAGTTATTGTTAAGGTAAAAAAGTTAAATTATAAACTTTCTACTTACTTGGCTATAAAATGTTTATCCAAACGATGAAAATGACGACATAGACATAAATTCTTTTTCATACGCAAAATATCACTTATAATAGCCACATATTCAGTAACATCAATATGTTTCTCCTCGCCGTCACATCGTATTGGAAAGTTACGCATCTCACCAGAGTTAAAGTCACTTGTTTTATAAGGCGATGTTGATCTAAAAAACAAGGATTTAGTTTTAAAACATATTTATGAATTTAAAAACTTACGTTTCAAAGAAATCTTTAGGTGCTTCATTATCATAGAAACCCAACACTATGGTATTTGGTTTCATTGCTCCTATACCAGACAAACGTATCAGATGTTGTACTCCTTCACGTACTGTATTGGCTAAAGTAGTTTCAGCGAAAGCTTTAACATGCATATGATCCACAAATGATAGCCATTGTTTATTTTCTTCTGAGGTATCATCTTCCAAGTCAGTGTGTTTGCCTATCTTAACATGGCCAATAATATAGAGACCACTTTTTTTCATGTCATTGACGAAATCGACTAAGGGGCAACAAGAACGAGGTGATGAAACCAGTAAAAGCATTTGCGGACGCCAAAATTTAACATGATCTTTACGAGGATCCAGCATCAGCAAATATTTGCGTACCTTTAAGAAAATATTTCATAAATCACATGTAATAACAAACTATAGTCTATAATTTGGACTTACCTGATGGAACATTAAAGCTTGAGATATAGAGCCCCATTGAGCCGATTGTGTGGCCGGCGAGAATAAATGTAAAGCAATTACAAGTAACAAACATAATATAATACTTGATGAGGCATAAATCGGATTAATAACGAACATCATCACCAGTGTACCAATTAGGCCAAACAAACATGTATGCCAGGTGAAATATTTAAAAAGTGGCCGGAAATTTGGAGCACCTGTCAACTCTATACCCAAACAGGCTAAATTTGTAGCCAAATAGGACAACATAAACAATACTGAATTAATTTGGGCAATTGTATTCAATGATCCAATTAATAATATACATTCAACCAGTATCCAACTTGTAAAGACCGCAGCTATTGGATTACCCTTCCACGTGCCCTTGATAACAAAATTGGTCAATGAACCAAATACTTGATCTTTCGATAAGGCCTCTAATATACGACTAGAACCAATAAGATTACTTAGTCCCGTTGAAAAAGTGGCCGTCAAAATACCAATAGCAGTAAACGGTGGCCAAAAGTTAACATACATTAGGAAAAGGTAATTATTTCTCATAGTTTCATGTGGCGTAGTAAATGCCATTAGAAAGGAAAGTATGACATAGGAGACAAATGTGAAACCCACTGCCGATAATGTACCCAAAGGTATACTCTTAGAAGGACTCTTCAACTCTCCAGACATATTTGCTCCCGCCATAATACCAGTAACACCGGCAAACAGTACACCAAATGTTGTAGCAAAATCAACCATTTTTCCATGAGATGTGTAATCAGGACCGTAACTCTCATATAAATTACTTCTTAAGGTGGTTGTGTTTAAGCCTGTATATTCCAGTGTTCCATTTATTATAATATTCTCCTCGGGAACAGGAACCTAAAATAAAGACAACAGTTTTATATTAGTTTTCTTGAAAACATAAAAACAAACTATTTAACATTGTATAACAATTTATGCTTAGACATTTAACGCTCATATTTATAAAATTTTAAATGAGAGTGAAATGTATTTTATACTATGCCCTAAAGTCTACGGACGACAATAAAAATGGCATTTTTGTTATATTCATAACCAAAACGTACCGTGTTTTTATTTTATTATTGTAATATTCAATAAAAACTTAACGAGAACAAATTTTTCACTATAAAACATAGAATAAGTGAAAAAATTTAAAAAATTTAAAAACTTAGAATTCTGCAGTCCACAAAAGTTGGCAGAGGACTACATCTAACTTAGCTTTATTTCCAAAAACGGAATGTAATGTATGTATATCAAATTTTTCATGCAAAATTTTCTTAAAATATAATTAAAATACATTTTATTTTTTATGAATATAAGTTTGTCCTTACTAAACGATACAGAACAAAAAAAAAACGATAATATTATTTATTAGTTCTAACATTCCGGTAATAAAAACTATACTATATAATATACTATTTGGCTTTAAACATATAAAATATATTGCAAAACACATGTTTCCAAATATGTCATATTTAATATAATTTGTACAACAAAATATAGTCAATTTATCTATTAGTTATTTATTTTATTAGTCATTAAATTTCCTTTTTACTTTACTTAAGATTGATTCAACATAAAAAATCATAAATTAAGAACAGTAATTTTTTAAAGATAGTAAAACCTCGAATAAGAAAGTAAGTGGTAAACGGAAGCAATTATTTGTGTTAATAAAAATAATGAGGTGTGCTGAAAAATGTGTTAAAACCTTTGGATTTTATTTTCATTAAACATAGGTGAGTTATTTAACTTTCCGTGCAATATTTTAGTTATGCAATAAAACGTAAAAAGAACAACTAAATAATACTTTATTTTAAAGCTATAAAACCTACTAATATATGTTGAATATTTTGCATTTTTATTCATAATTCTACATGAGTCACAACACTTATATTAGTCTATGATTTAACTGCTACATAATTAAAATGAATTTAAAAATATTAAAATTTGTAAATAATACATTATTACCAAAAAAAAAGTTATTCTTTTTTAAAATATTAGTAACCAATTACTATAAATAAATGTCAATCATTTTAAAAATATAACAAAAAAGTAAATACTTTAAAAATATTTGTTAGAATATTAAAATCCCGCCAATCACATATAATAGAATATAAAAAAATGGTTTTGTACTAGAAAAAAAACACAAAATATTTAATACTTGTCGATAAGCTTGCCAGTCATACGTATTTATATGCGAATGATAAATACATAATATCAAAGTAACACAAAATTTTTCGTTATTGTTTTTTATCTATAACGGAAAACTATTATTATTTAATTAAATATCACTTACTTGTTTAGGGCCTTCAGCCAAAAAACTGATGTATGTAGCCAATAAACAGACCGTGACTATGCCCAAAATTAATACAGATGTTTTGGCAAATAATGAGGCTCCAATTAGACACACCAGTAACATTAAAGTATTGATTAAAGTGCAAAATAGGAAACGCCACCAAGTACCATCGGGCAAAAAGCCATTTTCATGTGAGAAATAACCTCCTGGTCCAAAGTTATTCATAATACCTTCAACACAACCAGATATAGCCATAGCGCAACCCACTACATTGGCCAAAAAGAATAGTGTACCAATAGAGCCACCAAATTCAAGACCTAATGTACGACTTATCATAACTATAAAAAAAATTGGTTTATTATTATCTTATTTATATTATGAAATTAGCAAATAATAAAACTTACAATATACACCGCCTCCTTCAACGGCACCATTAGTGGAAATAGCACAAACTGAGGCAACAGTAAATAGTAAAATAACATAGGCAATAACGAACTGCAACAGTGTAACATATAAGCCAGCATTACCAACAATAAAACCTGAAAAATTTAGTTTAATTTGCAGTAAAATAGAAAAATAATAAACAGTAGTAGTTAGTAATTTCGTTTATTGTTCTTATTATCGGAAACAAATTAAAAAAATTAAAGTCTTTGACAAATAAAAAATATACAGTGAAAAATAATAAAGTAAGACTTCCAGTTTTCAAATTCATATATCTCTGTAACCGTTAAAGATATTAAGTTAAAACCAAGGGTGACCAATAAGAGAAATTAGTGGTGTATTAGTGTTAGTCAATTTTTGATGTGTGCGTTGAAAAGAAAAACGAAAAAGGAAAACAACAGCACAAACAAAGAGTTTTTAAAAGAAAAGCTACATACGTCTGCTTACGTTGATATATATTCCACAACTAAATAATATTTGTTGCTTTATTTATTATCTGCTCATTTTCGTTCGGTTGTATACATATACGCTATAGGTAATTTCTCAGCCAGATAAGGCTGATTTTTAATTTTAATATCGAAAATAAGCCGAAATCAAAGAGAATGCATTTTTCATAGCAAAAAATAAGTTGTACACTTGTTTTTATTTTTTTTAAATAGGCCATAGATCGAAATTTAGTACTTGTTTTGATCACCTTAAGCGTGCATAACAGTTTTATATCTATTTCTCATAGAATGAACTAGATAATTGGTGATATTGATTGGTTTATTTGCCCATATATCTAGGACAGTCTTGAGTTCATTTTTACTTCGAACTTAGAGCTGGAGTAATTTGTACTACATATACACTCACATAGAGCTTTGTAAAGAATATGACAGCACTTTTTACATTATAAGTTATTATTCTACTATTAGGAACAAATGTTACGTCTTATTGTCCTGAAATAAGCATTAATACCAACTAAAATTTGACTTTGAGGGGTATTCTGTATAATTATACTTTAGTTCCTAAAATGAAAACTCCATTCGCTCCTACTGAACCATGGTACGTACAATGACATGTCAGCAAAAAATCACTGTGATGAAAAAAAAAACAGAACTCTTACTGTACAATTTTTTTTTTTTTTTTTTGTTCACTGTACATAAATTAAATAAAAGTAAACAAATGTAATGAAATAAAGAAAAAAATGCTTTTATGTAGCATGCCTCACCGTTTAATAAACGATTGCTTGCTTTTAACTTAAATAGCTCAGAATTTCATATTTCATCCATTTGAAGGTGTTATAGGTAACTTAATAAAATTATTTTGAAATTTATTAGCACGTAAAGTTTTAAATTTGTTTTAAATTTTTGTTCATACACGTAATTTTCGCTATTTATATAACACCTTTATGTAGAAAATAAACATTTCATATGACTTAGGTTCCATAAGTCGTTGATCCTGAGTATTTGAATTTTTTGTGTTTCTTTAATTGAAAATTTCAATTCGGTAAACTATATACATAAATGCAAGTATAACATTTTAACTTTGATGTATTACACGTAAGCAACAAATATTTTAAGGCAAAAATTTAGTAATCTTTTAATTATTTTCAAAAAATTATTATCCCTTCATCAATATTCAATTCATCCCCCCTCATATATAGCACGCATATTATTCATAATTTATTTCCAACTTTTTTAAAAATTTCATAAATAGTACGTAAGATAGTGTAAGGGTACTACTCTACAAATGTTTTTGTTTGAGAAATACACACATATTCCTTAAGACTACATAAACAAAATATGTATATATAATTTAAAAGGTATATTTTTCTTCTTTCTAAATTCTCTGAAAAACTGAAAACCTGTTAATATTCAGCAAAATTATTAGCTTTTAAGTGCATGAAGGTACTAAAGATTGGTTTTTGCCCATAATACAAGAGTTTAGAGGTGCTTTGAAAATTTCAAAATTTTGTTCTTGTCATACTCGACAACAGCACCTGTCAGAAAAATTGTATCACATCCCAAGTATTCCAACATCTTTCTTCTTTACCATACAGTGTTATTTGTAAGTTATCAATAAATGTTTATTACTCCCCTAACAGATGTGCGAATCTTGTATATTCTAACAATCGGCGACATGAAGAAGTTTTAAAAATAAAAGGATTGATGACTATATTTCACCAACAAAAATGTTTTTGTTATTTTTTCCAAACGTCTTCTTTTAATTGCAAAAATTTGATAATTACAATATTCCTAGTTTTACCTACGTAAAAATTAATAAGTTTGGGAAATATTGAAAAAAATTGTCCCTACAATGTTTGCCACCACTATAGTTACATAGTGTATATAGGAGGTACTTATTCTATCACTTCCTCAACCATAATACTTATTATGATGGAAGTTATTGAGAAGAGAATTATTTTTATAACAAGTTTAGAGAATTTCAATATTTGTTTGTATATTTGTACAAAAAGAACATTAACACAACTCATTATAACGCAAAAAAATTGTTAGATTTCATAATTATTGTAAATGTATTGATAGACTGAAATTCTATACATTCAAACAGTACCAATATTGCCAAACACATTTAGTGACCGTTTATTTGCTATCTAAATTAAACTCAAGTCAAACCGTTGCCGAAAAAGTAACAGCACTATAATACCACCATCAATCATTAGATATTAAAATTAATGACTAAGAAGCGAAACTTTACAATTTTAAGCAATATGCATAACTAAGCGTTGTCTTTCAATCATACTTACCCACACGTATGAAAACTAAGGCACTGAACATAGATAATGCAACGGGACTAAAAACTCCAGCAAATGTACCCAATGTTCTGCCACTATTCTCTGGATCCTGCATGCCAAATTCTACATAACCATTAGCATCATTTTGATTTCCAACTCGTCTAACTGCTCCATTGTTTGAACCAAATAGAGTACCAAATGAACGCATCATAGATGAAGCACCGCCAGAGCGTGCAGCAGCTATGGGTGCCGTTTCAGGATCCCCATTTATACTTGTCTGGGAATTCATAGTGGTGATGTTACTAACCACCAAATAAAGGAAACAGCTGTTTATCACTGTCTTTACGTCACTCTACTTCTAAAACTGATTTTTTTGTTTTCAATAATTGTTCACTTATTGTTGCTAAATAAATAAAACAAAAATAAGCATAAGACGCCCACAAATATTGCAAAACAACTAAATGTTGATTTTATTTTATAGATGACGACAACACGATTTTAAAATAGCAAATGATGACTTCTCTCACAAAAAACAATATCTTATTTTCACAAAAACAGCAATAATTAAAGTGAAATAAATGTACATTCAGCATGTAATATAACTTAAACAAAAGAGAAAGTTTAAGTAATTATAGTCGTCTATAACATCACTATTGTATTATAATCTAGGTTTTTCACTAAAGTTCTAATTTTCACACAAAAATAATTGTATTTTCTTTTTTGTATAATTTTTTTCACAGTATGTTTTTTTATTTTTTTCGTTGTTCACAAATGCGTCATCCGTTGAAAAGGGGGGCTTTCATGCCTACAACTTAACGATACCCGAAACTCGATGCAAAGACAGTTATTTTTTGCTCTCCATAATAACGGAGCTCCAACAAGAAACTGAAGAAATTTCCAATTTGTTTATAAATTTATTTTGCATTGTTTATAAAGTCGTTTACATTATCGGAGCTGCCAGATTTCAAATATTTTAATAAGAGAAATATCTAAAAGGATCGAAAGTTACTTGTCTCTATAAGTTATATATATACCATTATATGTTGCAATTACTAAAAAGTTATTTTTATTTTATATAGACTAATTCAATTTTGTTCAGGTGTACAATTCATAAAAATAACAAATTAATAGAAATATCTGGTAGCCCTGGTATTACATTTTTTGATAGAACGAACGATTACTTATCGATAGTCCAATTTAACAGTTTGGTACACTTAAACAAGCGATTTTTTGCATTTTCGCAATTTTTACAAAAAATACTTATATTTAACTTTAAATTATAAGACATTTTTGTATATATGTCTATATTTTTTAAAAGAAAAATAAGATTTGTATAAGCTTATTACTTATCTAAAAACTTTTCATATTACCGTTTTTAAAATCTGTGTTAGCACCTTTTTGGCATTGACACATACCAATAGTCCGGTAACTTTTATGTTTACTATTTGCATTTGTACTAAACGTTTTGGCATTTTGTGGAAAATTGAAAAAGAGTTTTTTTTATTATAAACTAATCGAAAAATCTCTAAAATGGGTAATGATAGAAAGCGCCGTTCACGTTCCCGCGAACGTCATATTGACAAAGAACGAGATAGAGATCGAGAGCGTGTTAGAGATTCCCGGGGCAGCGCTAGTGGCTTAGATTATGATCGCCGTACGGCTAGACGTTCACGTTCAAAGGAACGTGTGGGCCGAGACAGATCTACTGATCGAGCTCAAAATCGTTATCGAGAGCGCAGCAAAGAAAGATCCCGTTCGAGAGAACGCACAAAAGATGTTGAAAACACAAAAAATAAAGATAAAAAACGTGATGGCGAAGAGTTGAAGTCAAAACAGGAACAAAAAGTTAAAACAGAGAAAGAATTAAAAATGGAGGAGGAGGAACTGCTGGAAGAAAAACGCAAGTTAAAAAAATCAGAACCATTGTCTTTAGAAGAGTTACTAGAGAAAAAGAAAAAAGAAGAAGAAGCCCGGTCAAAGCCAGTGTTTCTTACAAAGGAACAGAGAGCAGCTGAGGCTTTAAAAAGACGTCAGGAGGAAGTAGCCGCTATGAGAGCAGCGCAAAGTGGTGTACGTGCGACATCTTCATCTATATCGGGTATAGCTACTGCATCAAGTAGTGGCATTGATAACAGCTTTAATATTTCTGCTAAGAGGCCAGAACTAAAAACCGAATGCCGCAGGCCAGAAGGTCGGGAAAAGGAGGTCAGAGACAGAGAACGAGATCGAGATTTTGATCGCAGAGATCGAGGCGATACTGATAGAAATCGTGATAGAGATCGCGGCGCAGCTGGTGATAGGGAGAGAGAAAGTAAAAGAGCCGATGATCTTTCGAATAAGGATAAGGAGAAAGAGTTGGAGGCCATTAGAGAACGTTACTTGGGTATTGTTAAGAAAAAGCGAAGAGTTCGTCGTTTAAATGATCGAAAATTCGTCTTTGACTGGGATGCTGCAGAAGACACTTCCGTTGATTATAACAATTTATACAAAGAACGTCATCATGTTCAGTTTTTTGGACGTGGTAACGTAGCCGGTATAGATATTAAGGAACAGAAAAGAACTCAAAGTAAATTTTATGGTGATCTTTTGGAAAAGCGTCGTACCGAAGCGGAGAAAGAGCAGGAAAAGGTACGTCTTAAAAAGGTCAAGCGTAAGGAAGACAAACAAAAGTGGGATGATCGTCATTGGTCGGAAAAGGATATAGATGAAATGACCGAACGTGATTGGCGTATTTTCCGCGAGGATTACAATATAACAATTAAGGGTGGTAAAATACCTAATCCCATACGCAGCTGGAAAGAATCAGGTTTTCCCAAAGAAATTTTGGATATCATTGACCGTGTTGGTTATAAAGAACCCACACCTATTCAAAGACAAGCCATACCAATTGGTTTGCAAAATCGTGACATTATTGGCGTAGCTGAAACAGGCTCTGGTAAAACGTTAGCTTTTCTTATACCTTTGCTTTCATGGATTCAATCGTTGCCAAAAATCGAACGTCTTGAGGATGTCGATCAAGGACCCTATGCTATTATAATGGCTCCAACACGTGAATTGGCTCAACAAATTGAAGAAGAAACTACAAAATTTGGACAACCTTTAGGTATACGGACAGTGGTAGTAGTAGGTGGTCTTTCTCGTGAAGAACAAGGCTTCCGTTTACGTATGGGATGCGAAATCGTTATTGCTACTCCGGGTCGTCTTATCGATGTGTTGGAAAATCGTTATTTGGTTCTGAATCAGTGTACATATATTGTACTGGATGAAGCCGATCGTATGATTGACATGGGTTTCGAACCAGACGTACAGAAAATTCTGGAATATATGCCGGTAACAAATTTAAAACCTGACACTGAAGAAGCTGAAGATGCCAGCAAGTTAATGGAAAATTTCTATTCCAAAAAGAAATATAGGTAAGCTGGCATACTTTCTTTATGCATATGCATTTATCAGTTAAAAAGTTAAACATTTATAATTACAGGCAAACTGTTATGTTTACGGCAACTATGCCTCCCGCAGTTGAAAGACTTGCCCGTTCGTATTTACGTCGTCCTGCCACAGTTTACATTGGCTCTGTAGGCAAACCCACCGAACGTACCGAACAAATTATCTACATGATGGGCGAAAATGATAAACGCAAAAAGCTCATGGAAATTCTTTCACGAGGCATCGACCCACCTGTTATTATATTCGTCAATCAAAAGAAAGGTGCCGACGTTCTGGCTAAGGGTCTGGAGAAGCTTGGCTACAACGCTTGTACACTGCACGGTGGCAAAGGACAAGAACAGCGTGAATATGCTTTGGCTGCTCTGAAATCAGGAGCTAAGGACATGCTAGTTGCTACAGATGTGGCTGGCAGAGGCATTGATATTAAAGATGTATCACTAGTCATTAACTATGATATGGCTAAAACTATTGAGGATTATACACATCGTATTGGTCGTACTGGTAGAGCTGGTAAAACGGGTTGTGCTATATCATTTGTTACCAAAGATGATAGTCAACTCTTCTATGACCTCAAACAGTGTGTTATGGCAAGTCCTGTTTCAGTATGTCCGCCAGAGTTAATGAATCATCCAGATGCCCAACATAAGCCCGGAACAGTTGTTACCAAAAAACGAAGAGAGGAAAAAATATTTGCTTAAAAAAGATGCAATTCAATAAAAAAAATAACCATTTAAGATGTTCCAAAATAAAATTTAATACAGCAATATGTTTGACTATCAATTCATCAACGCATTAGTCTTAAAAAGAAAGCATGTCTACTTTGCTTTGAATCAAATGGCAAATATTTCTCGTAAAAATTCAGTATAACCTCCTCAATTTTAAAACCGAATTTTTGGTATAAAACCACAGCTGGATTAGTGGCAGACACATGTAATGTTATATCTTTCATCATGCAGGTCTGCAAACATAAAATACATAAAATTATATAAAGAAATAATAAAACGCCAAAAAAAAACCTGTATAAGATGGTACAGCATAAAAGTTGCTATGCCACTTCTTTGCCATCCTGGCCGAACAGCCATAAATGAGATATAAGCCTCATTAAATCCAACATCAGGTACCAAAAACCCACAGCCAATTACTAATTTTTTATACAGGGCCACAACACTAAAATCCGGATAACTCAAACATTCAGACACTGAAATTTATAAAATTAGAAAATATTAAAAAAAAAAACATTCTCAAAATATATACTCCCAACTTACTATCTATGCCAGGCCAAAATACTGTTTGTAAAAGTGCATTTACTGCTGCAATATGGTTAGGTCGAACGTAGCAATAATCAATGGGTGCTCTGCTTGGCGGGACTCCATTTACTTTGTACTGCAGTTCACACATAAGCTTAAATTTTGTGTAAATCAATAATTATTGTTTAAAAATAAGAATATTGAGTTCTCGACATACCTTTAAAAAAGGTGGACAACATTTTCTATTACGATAAATAAACGGATGTAAAACGCGCTGTGTATAAGGTGACTCGAATAATTCATATTCTGATGAACCAGCAATACGTGCATAAAATGATTTCTTGGCATCAGAAGACGATAAAGTAATTAACTGTTACAAACAAATATCTTTTAGTAAAAATGAAATTATTTACAGAATTCATAAAGTAACGACAAAGCCGTTGGTTCTCTTCAAACACATAAAAAAAACTTACTTGATAACGTTCGATGATATGGGCTTTTTCGTGGGACTGTGTTCTCAAATGTCGTTTTCTGTCACTAATATAATCATCTAGATTAAATATTGATTTACCATGTTCTCGTTTCCATTCACGTATACACAACTTTCGATAAAATCTTCGAATATATGAAGGAATTTGTATTTTACACTTGTCTTCCAATTTAAATATTCTACGTAATTTTTGTAACAACTCTTTCTCTTCATATTCACTCATCACAGTTAAGCTAAGATAAATATATGAATTATTAGAGTAATTTATATGAAATTATATAATAAAACACCTACTTGACACTATTTAAATTTCGCGTTCTGTTATTTCCTGTTTCATCGTTTATGTCATCATCTGTATGATTATCTATCAGCCATGGCCATTGTCGTTTTGGCTGTTTAGTAAATAAACTGGGTTTACATGATTTTAGAGCAGAATCAACGTCTTGATCAATATCTGATCTATCTTCCTCTTCATCGTCCTCCAGTTTGTTTATTTCAGTTTTTTTATTTTCTTTATGTACATGTTCGGTGTCTGATGTCATTTCCTGTTTGATTTGTTTGCCACTTGCAGTAGTTTGATTTTTGGCTGTTAATTGCTGAAAATTTGTCACTTGCACAATACGCGGCTGAAATTCTTCTGCAGTGTCAGAATCTTCCTCCTCGGTTTCTGGTTCATTTTCTTCATCATGCGTAGAGCTTTTCTGATTAGATGATGTTCTAGTGTTTTCTTCGTCAAGTCCATTTGAAAATTCGGAATTTGTTTGCAAAGAGTTTGTTTCAGTTTGGCTAAACAAAAATCTTTTTAAAATCATATAATCAAATAAAACAATAATAATTTTTAAACTTACAATTGATCTGTATTATCTGTTAAAATTTTGCCTATGTCAGGACTTCGATTGCTTAAAACATTATTAAAATGTTGTGGCTGATCTGAAGAAAATGTTGCATTTGTCGTATAAACACTTTTAAGTTTTTCGTTTAACAGAAGTTGTGTGCTGAAATCATTGTATAGATGACCATTTAAATCCATTGGTTCAGTTTTTATCATTGAAGAATTTTCAAAAAAGTTGGCATTGTCATTATGAGTATCCAGAAGGGGCAGAATATCATTTTTACCAGCACTCTCAACCAGTGGCTCTTGTGCTATATTTGGCAAAGTATTAAACATATTCAAGTCATCGCTAGCTAAACTTTCGGCTAAGAAATCCATTAAACTTGATTGTACGGTGTTTAGAGGCATAACTGGATCTTCTAAAGGTACCATAGCGTTAGGTTGCTTATTCAACAAATCGTCATCCAATACATTCAACGGCTTAGCTATTTTAGGCTTACGACCCATGTAAGGACTAAAACAAAATTGAAAAATTATTTAATCCTGGAATTTTTCTTCTTTATTCATTAGCTTACATAGTACGACTACAAGAATCTGTACCGATTAGATCATCATCTGAGTCTTGATATTTACGTTTGTTATCATATTCATTATTGTTAGATGTATCGCTGCCATAATTATCATCTATCTGTCGCTTATCTTGGCGCATTTGCTGGCGTTTTAAACATTCTTGTTCATCTAAGAAAGGACGAATTTTTTAGTCAGATTATATTTACTTTTTGGTGTAGTGTAACAGACAAGAGTCTCTGGTGGAAGTTTGAAGTAGATACAAATATTAAATACCTACTTACATAAATTAAAAATAAATTTTGGTGTTTTATTAGAATGGGTTAATTTCCACCAACCAGTCTCATCAAACAACTCCTGGCCAGATGTAAAATATTTTGGACTGTTATGTGACAGCGCCCCCGAAATTGAGCCCGTCCATTTCTTTCGTCGTTTACTAAAACAAAAAAGGTATTTAAAATGTTCTATCCAGCAATTTACTACTTCAACACTAACACCGAAGGATCAAAAAGATAATCCCAATTCTTATCAATAAAATTAACAATATGCGTTCTCCAATGAAAATAACCGTGACGACTTAAACCCTTGGATTTTATAGATAGGTTGTACAAAGCCATTGTTATAATTAATAGCCATGGCATACGTTGGCGTACGAATTTTTCACGTACACAGTTTGCTTCCTCAAGGCTATCATGATTTGCATTATCAAGTGTAGGCTGTGATGTAGAAGGGACATCAGTTTTTAGTTGCATACACTTGGCACATGTAAAATCAAAAAACACGTCGCCAAGTAAATCGCCCGGTGTGCTGGCATGTTTTAGGCATTTGATGTGGACATCGCCACCACATTGGCCACAATGTAAATATCTTTCGTCAATTATGTCTAAAGAACAATAGGAACACTGCAGTGTAGTCATTTTTGAAGAATATTACATTAATTTTAATAGATGATTTTAGGAAAATTTTAACAAAATAAACAAAAAAGCACTTTGTTTGACAACAAAACTAATAAATAACACGCGTGTTTTTGTTATTTTGTTGTTGCTTTAATATTATTTTTCAATGTGTTGCTGCTTATGATAGCGTTGCCACTGTGATAAAGTATTTGGCTTGAACAAAATTTGCGTCAAATATGAACTAGAACACGTCAATTAATTATGCTTATCTCATAATACAGTACATGTCAATAACACAAAAGTTCTATTTGTCTCGAAGATTCATACCATGGTGAAATTAGATAAGGAGAAGTTGTCTGTACAAAAACAACAGGCAATATTTTTTGTATATTGTATGGCAAACGGCAAAATATTTCCATATAAAAAAATGATAACAAAAGTTGTATACAGTTAAAATTAGTAAATTGGAAATATTTTTTTTTAATTTTCAAATATTTTGTTTTCACGCTTTTCAATTATAAACATTGAATATTTATACATATTTATAAATATATTATTTTTAATGTGTTATAAAGCATGTTTTTTGCAATAAGATATAATTTAACAATATCCTTCAATTGTTCTTTTTAGAAAGTTTCTGCTGTGCAAGAAAAAATTTTGACAGCATTCGAACACAAAATAGCAATCAGCCGGACAAACCACTTCACCACATGATTCATATTTACAAATGTTCATAGAAATCATTATAAATGGTAGTGCAGTGTATTTATAAGGGTTGAAATTTAATTCTCGATAGTAAATCCAAAGATCTGGCTGCATTATTTTCGTTAAACATATGTTTGCTTAGTACTATACCTTATCTTGGGGAATAACCGTGAAAGACGCAAAAAATTTAAGCAAAAAACATTATGATATTGCAAGACAATTGTTTGCAATGATCAGAAGTTCCGAATTAAAACAAATGCATAGTGATAAAATTCGAAATGATATTATGTCTATAAGGAAGAGTGGACAAGAATTCAAAAGAAGAAATGAATTGCACGCAGCAGTGCCAATAACAACTGTGGCAATGTTACCCATAAAGAAATTGGCTCTATTAAAAACTGGTGCTCCATGCAGCAAAGGAATACATACAACAGAAAAACCTATATCACTCAGTATAATGAAAGCCGAAGTATACCAGGAACGCAAACGTAAGCTTCCTGAATATAAAGATTTGTTTGCAGCTTTATTAAGACTGCCAGATAAAGAAATGCAAAGGAAAATATTTGATGTCATAAATAACCACAAGCCTCTAGAACAACGTAGCGTTGAAACTCAAACAGATTTCATGGATGAAAGTCCTAACACAATAAAGAATGAAAATTTTAACATTGGGGATATTATAACAACATATAATACTGTTGCAAAAGGTGAAGGGACCTTATCGAATGACTGTGAAACAAACCAAACAAACGATAGTGAGGAGACATTAATAACGGAATTACCAAAAAAACGTAAAAGAAAACGTAAAGTTTCTTTGCCACAAGCTAATAAAGAATCTCGTACAAAACAACTAGTAAAAATGAATAAACCTAAAGCAACTGCTATTAACAGCAACAATTTATCGCTGCCGTATGGAGCAACAGAATTACAGATAAATGGGTCAAAACGTGCACGCTTTGATTCGTCGATTTCCGAGTGTGGTTCTGATGTGGCAAATATTTGTGAAGATGTTGAAACGAATCCATTTAGTGAAGTTCAAGCCGCAGACATTACACTGGAAAATGGTTTGCTGTATGTATTAATATAATGGATATCCCCGTTTTTGAAATTGTTCAATATAATATTATTAATCTTACTTATGCTTTTTAGACCAATTCAAGATGCTGTTGTTAAAAATCAATTTAAAAAACTTTGTATTCATATTATTATATGGAAAGGTATACGAAAGATGGATTTAAATGATCTGGTTACAGATGAGGATGAGGTAAATGCAAAAATAACATTTTTTTGTCTGCGCCAAATTAAAAAAAAAATAATAATAATAATAATATCTTATTTCCTTTCTTAGGACTTATTGCAGCTAGCCATTCTAAACTGCTGTGATCCTACGATTGTGCAGCTAATACTAAATCAGGGTTTAAATCCCAATTGTTTAGATGCCGAGTCAAATACCATTATACACTTAGCTATATTAAACGATGTTGACGTTAGGTCAATGGAGCATTTGATGAAACATATAGATTTGAAATTACTTCTAACTTTAAATGATGAGGGCTATACACCCTTACATTTGGCCATAAGGCAAGATCGTTTTTTGTTGGCCGAACGTTTAATCAATGTTCTAGATGAGCGACTAACAAATAAAATATTTTATAAACTGGATTACGACGAGTTAGAAACAGATGAAATGTTATTAAAGAAACAATTTAAAAATTACTATGAAAAGATGTGCTTACAAATGGTTGCTGATGAGGAATCATCCGACTTGTCAGTACCAAATAATCATGATTTAAAGCAACAATTACTGCAAACTGGCGATCGTAGAAGTGGCAATATAGCCTTGTATTTTGCAATTGATAATAAATTTGGTAAGAAACTTAAGTTTTTAATCTACACAAAATTTTATTATAAAAGCTTTTTTTAGAGCATCTCATCTATTTTCTACTGGCTCACTTAACAGATCCACGCAGTGAAAATCTAAGCGGTCAGGATTGTAAGTCATTTTTTTCCGAATATGGCAAATCATTAAATTTAAGTTTAAATATTGACAACACAATGGAAAAAGTTATTACGATTTTATCATAGTAAAAATTAGTGTTAATTTAACAGAATAAAATACATTTTATTTAACCCCATTTATTTTTACTTACATCTATTCTAGATAATTTTGATAGACTTAAGGGTTTCAAAGAAGGTGGAAGCGTCTTTGGTGACTGTTTTAGTAGCCTCTTACTAACACTGTTTACCCATGGCAATTCAAATGTTTGCTTTATTCTTTTCTCGGCTGTTACTTTCTTCTGGTTTGCATTTGATTTACGATTTATATTATCTATCAATTCTTTTAATTGTTTTAGTTGTTTTTCATTAAAATGTGTATTTCGACAGTGTAGGTCATATTTGCAATATCCTTTAAAGTAACGAGTACATGGTTGTTTTTCCATCTCTTCTTCATACATTTTACGGGGATCTAAAAACGAAATGAAAAACGTATTTGGTATAGTGCTGTTAAAATAGTTTAAAATATGTAAAAACAAAATAATAAGTAAACACGGAACCGCAAACGAACTATTTCGCTATTCTATCACGACATGTAGAGTGACGAATTGTAGTGCGCTTCAGTTCTGATTATTGGACAAAGGATATTTTAAGACAGTTGATGATGTAGATATAGTTGCTGTTTTCATATTGTTTAGATATTTTGACATTCTCTCCATATGGCTGGTATATTCATCTAGTAAGCTTCGTGAAGAGCGTAAGCGAAATTTTCCGTATAAGATGGTATCTGTGATATTGATCTGGTACCTATAAACGCAATGGCCAGAAATTGAATAAAGATCTTCGTCGGAGATCAATTCGTTCGAAGAAAAAAAAATTGTATTCCTGTTTTACACATGAATCAATGTGGAACTATATTTTATACCTAAGTAGGAGAAACAGAAGGCAATGCCTAAGTGCTATTTTCCACAGATATTATAAATATACAACTATAATAACATTTCTAGCACATTACGTTATGCAATAGCACTGGTGATAGCTATTAAAGCTCTTAAAAAACATCCTCCTTTGTGTGGAAGATGAAATTTTAGTGCTTCTAACTTACCTTCATACCTTTTCATAACTCTGACTTTCATAATAGTGTGTGCCAAGCCTTCATTATGTGTTTTCCGTACTTTAACGTCATTTTTCATATAACAACGACAATAGTCGCAAAAATAATTTTTCCCACCCATTTAGAATCTAAAATTTTATATTTACAGTTCTAATAATTTTGCTTTTTCAATTTGCATTAGTTAACAATTTATGAACATCGCCTAGGCCTTTGTTGGTAAACATAAACTGTTTTAACCTATCTTTGAACACTGCAATATCATACTACTCTGTACTTTTATTCTAAGAATGTACCCAAAATAATCAAGCAAGGCATGTGGTGCTTTCTGTTGCAACTCTATGTACAGAAAAGAAGCATAAAGAAATCAATTTTTTCATTAATGAAAGAATCTTTTTAATCGTGTCAATTTTTCGTTAATATTTGGGAAAAAAAGCTTCGAATTTTAATTATTTGTTAACTATTTGCTATAAATAAACTAAGTAAATCTAAACTATTATCCATTTTAATAAAATAACTGCAAAAAATAGTGGAAGTGTCGTTATGGATCGCCGTAAGTCGCCATCTTTTTTCTTTGAGTTCTTAATATAATTGTTAAGTATTTAGGAGTCCATAAAATTAAGTACAAAAATCATTGCGTTTTGAAAACTACAAATGAATTCAATATAGGTTTGATCTGAAAATTGATTATTTGCCCAAATTAAACTTTTTTTATTAAGTTTGTACATAAGTAGTTTTCTTGTGAATACAAGCAGTATGTATGTATATGTATGCCTTGTGTGCGTATGCTTTCCTTTTGGTTATATTTTTCGCTCAAGCAAAACGACAGGTTACATTATAAAAAAATAGAATTAAAAATAAATTATTGTATTTGGTATAGTTTATTGGCTTTTCAATAAGTCTGGTTCACAAAAAAGCTGTTGAAATATATTAATATCAAGTGCTTGACAAAGGCATCTGGCCAAGTAAACTTTGTAATATCCAAAATCGATTTATATAGTGTTCCCATAAAATGTATGCCGAATCCGAATTCTATTATGGGGTTATAGCAATAGTTAGAGATCCGGATAATTGCGATACAAATATTCAAGTATTTTATCGACTTTGTTCTAACAGCACCTAGAGAGTACTTAGTATTAATAATCCTTTCTCTAACAAGGTGGCTTATTTACAAGAGAAAGTATGATTCATCATCTCATGCGCATGTTTTTGTTCTGAAGAAATTGTAGGCAAAGGCAGCTATAACTCCTAAAAGAGGATACATTTATAGTTCGCTCAGGTATTGGAACATAGGACACTTTTGTTGATATCTAATATATATTTCAATAAATAATTTTGATATTAGTGACATTGTTCTAATCGTATTCTATTATTTATGAAATATTACATATAAATACTAATCTTCAATCAAACGGTCTTAATAGAATTATTGTGTATCAATCAAAATATCAGCTTGATTAAAAAATCGGTTAAATTCATGGTTTCAATTATAATATGTAGCTTGCAATCAAAGATAATAAAAGTATGTTTCTATGAAATTTATATTTATAAAACAATCATTTTTTACAGGCTCTCGCAGCATATCTCCTCGACGTTATCGGAATGGTGGTGGAGGAGGTGGGGGATATCGCCGGTACAGCCGTTCTCGATCTAGATCGAGGTATTGGTTTAAATAGTTTTAGAGTTCCCTTTTTTCTCATTTTATTTTAATATGTTTTAATTTAAGGGATCGCGGCCGTGATCAAATGTATCGTAACAAAAGAAATACGCGTTCCCGATCTCGCGAACGCAATTATCGACGCGGTAATAGTAATGACAATGATTTATATCGTGATATAATCAATCAAGACTATCAAGATGACAGACATTACGGTGGTGGAGGTAATTCTCGCGGAGGTGGTGGTAACAATTACCGTTCACGTAATAATAACGATAATGATTATAATGATGATTGGGAACGTCATTGGAATGATAGATCTAGGGATAATAAAGGTCGTGATCAAGATCGTGATTACGATAATAGAGATAAAAGGTATGTATTTCATAATATGACTTATAAATTTAAAATTCAATGCTGTATATACAGAGATAATCGTCGTTACGGTGGAAATGGAGGAGGTAATAATAACAATAATAGTAACCATAACAATAAGCGCTATAATTCTGCGGAACGAGATAGCGATGACAGTGATGATACTATGAGTAGCCAATATTATAATAAAACTCCTTCTAATACCATAATAGTATTGGGTTTACAATCACATATCACTGAGGCAGACGTAAGATATATTTATAAAATACTTTAAAATATATGTTGATTATTAACCTATATTGTAATATAATAGATAATGAGTTGCCTTTTCAAAGTGGGCATGTCACCAGCTTCTATACGACTTATACGCAAACGTACTACAGGTAGGTTTCTTACACAAAAATTGTAATTATAAATTATTAAAATTAAAAAAAAATTGCAAACAAATCGTAAGTATAAAAGTTGAAATAAAAAAATGAAACAACGTTCTGCATCATTATTCAAAAAAATAAAATCCCCTTTTCAACAATTTTTTTTATAAAAAAAAACCACCTCAAACAAAAAATAGTTGATTTTTTACAAAAACATTTTGTATTTGCTTCTTATTCAAATTATTTAGGTGCATCACGTGGTTTTGCATTCGTCGAGTTTAATACGGTTGATGAAGCTGCACGTTGGATGGAAATAACTCAGGTATCAACACAAAAAATTCAATAAAAAAGGGTTATGAAAAAATAAGTGAATATAATAACATTTTTTTAAAATTATAATGTTAATGATGATATTGTTCTCATGACTAAACGATAGATGATTGACCATACAATCACTAATAAAAGTTAATACTAACTGCTTAGGTTCCTTAAATCTTTGGTAAGACAGTTACTGAACCCATATTACATTTCCCATTAATTTTGCAATTGTTGTACAAGAAAGTTCCCAAATTGTATTAAATTTTGTATGAATTATTAAAATATGTTGCCATAAATTTTGTAATTCAGTTGATTTGGTTTAAAAGACAGAGGAATTAATAAAGTTGGATTTAAGATTTATAGTTATTTATTTTAAATGACATACAGACAGACCGACAGTTGACACAGACGATCTTATCATCTACACATAAATATATGAGATATACAATGTTCGGATGTGCCATCATCTTAGCACCACCATAAAACGTTGCCTTTAACCATAACAAAATTCTGAGAATCATGCCAAATAGAGTACTAAATACAGCCAATAAATGATAAAAAGAAATGAACGGCAAACCGGTGACTTGTATAGTCTGTGGGATGTTTACAAAAGAGTAGAACTTTACTAATCGGTAACTTTTCTTTCTTTTTCTTTCCCCTTTATAGGGTACAGTACAGCCACAGGATACATGCCGAGCAACTTTGCAGTATAGTCATTCTATACAGTCAAATAAAACCAAGATGAATGTAACAGATTGGTTTTGTGCGAAAGTAAATAATATATTTTTAAAGAAAATATAGAATATATTTGTAATAAATTGTTTTTTTTTTTAGTGTGGCATATTTAATTTTAAACGGCGTGACAGCTGTTTCAAGTGTTGTGCCTCTCGTAAAGAAAGTGAACGCGGTGAAGGCAGTGATGAAATAAGCAACATTCTTACTAAAAGTATAAATATTCAAAACAATTTTAGAATTAATTTAAAAAAAAGTTACAAAATAGTTTACATAGTTTTGAAATCTCTCAAATTTCTCTGAAATTTTGCATACCCTTCATTATTATTGTTAATAACAAAGAATGCTAATAACAAAATGAATCTCCCTCCTAACTCTACATCTACAATGCAGAAATCATGTTACGCAATTTGGATGTACTTACCAATGAAGAAGGAGTTCTTACTGCCATAACAGTACATGCTCCTGATTTGGCGAAAAAAATTACAAAAGTGTCAGTGAGTCGTGATGCACTAACACAGACGTCTCGTGGCATTTGTTATTTACACTTTGACAGTTTGGTGGATTCAATGAATATGCACAATCTATTAAGTACCCTAGAGCCGCCATTAACAATAGACAATAAAGAAGGTAAAATACATTTAACAAATATGTAATATGCTTACTACTGTTATATGCATGTTTTCTTTGTCTATTTCTTATAGTTGTAATAACATATTGCATTGATCACGAAAATCGCCAAATCGTTCCTAAAAAAACAGATGGAGCTTCAGGTACGGCAAGCTCACAATCAAATTTATCTGCTGCAGATATGTCATCAGTGTCTTCCGGTGGTACAACTAGTGAATACACGCTGGCAGATGTACCGCGTTTGGCCGAATATAGTGCTTCTTTATATGCCAATACACCAGCAGAACATGCTCATTATTTGCAATATTATACGGAGTATTACATATCGGAAATAACCAAAGGCTCTTATGGCAATTTACCAACCGATTCGCAAATGACTGAAGCAAATTCAGGTGCTGCTGTTGCTCTATCGGCTATACAACGCAAGCAAAGAAAGATGAATAGCATAGAAACTACTGCAACAGCAGCTGCTGCAGCAGCGGCTTCCGCGGCTGCTGCTGTAAAAGCTTCATTAGCGGCACGAAGTGTTGTTACGCCTAAAGGCAATGACGGAAAGGTTTATCGTAAGTATAACGGCTTTACTATACTTACTAAAGAGAAAAAACTAATTCCTAAGTACTATTTAAGCTACTCCTGATGTTTCATTGTATCAATATGATGAGACATCCGGTTATTATTATGATCCAACTACTGGTCTTTATTATGATGCACATTCACAATACTATTATAACAACGAAACCGGAGCATACCTATACTGGGATCAACGTAAAAGTACATACGTTTTAGCAACTCCTGCTGCTGTTGCGGCAACAGTACAGGATGCAGTCAAACAAGAAACTGATGCTGAAGCAGCAGCTAAACCTGCTGCAACAACTGAAGATGAATCCAGTAAAAAAGAAAAGAAGGAGAGTGGTGGTAACAAACACGATAAAGTAAAAGTTGCCAAGAAAATTGTTAAAGATATGGAAAAATGGGCCAAACAATTGAATCAGAAAAAAGATTATACTGTAGTTGCTACACCCCAGCCCATATTGGCCAATAACAGAACTGAAGATGTAATGCGTCCCTCTACAAGTGGTTTGTCAAGTGGTTATGCAGACGTTGGTTTTTCAATATTGGAAAAAAAAACCGGCAAATCGAATGCGTTTATATCACCTATTAGTTTAGGCTCAGGCAATAAACTAATATCCTCTTATGGCTCCGATTCAGAAGAAGATAATATACCACCACCTACTAAAGTTAGTAACAGCTCGGTTACACCTGCGGGTGGTGTTGAAGTAAGTGAAAAAGATTATGTTGATTTTGAAAAACTCACATGTCTTTTGTGTAAACGAGCTTTTCAATCACTGGAAATTTTACAAAAACATTTAAAAATGTCTAATCTACACAAAGAAAATTTGGCGAAGCACAATCTAGAAAAAGGTTTAACAATACAACAACAACAACAGCAACAGCAAGCCGAAGAAGACTCATTAACAGCAGCATTATCGTAAGTTATTATATTACAATCAGAGTTGCAATGGAAATGTAAGAAAATATTTTTGTGTAGATATCGCGATCGTGCCAAAGAAAGAAGGCTTAAGTATGGTGAAAGTGACCCGCCACCACCAAATCGTAGTCGTGAACGTTTCGAAAAAGAAATTAAAAATCTAACCACACGCCAGCAACAAGAAACACCTGCCATGCCTATAGGATCGAATAATGTGGGTAATCGTTTGTTACAAAAAATGGGTTGGTCCGAAGGCCAAGGTCTGGGTCGCAAAAATCAAGGACGTACAAATATTATAGAGGTAAGTTAGTTTACACAAATATCATAATAAAACAACTATATTAATTAAAACTGTAAATTAGGCAAATACTCGTAATACAACAGCTGGTTTGGGCACGAAGGCTGGCGGCATTGGCCCTGGTGATGATTACAAATCATATATAAAGAAAATGATGAAATCTCGCTATGAGTCGGTGTGATTATTTTTTTTATGTAGTATAAATGAAGACGTTTCGTATATTATTTTTTTATAAATTAATTTTTATTTACTCTTTTATTTTTCAACAGTCAATAGTTTTTCATTCAAGATTTTTTTGTGTTTTGTAAATATTAAAAAAAAAAAAACAATAATATAATCTTATTGAATATTTGTTAGAAGAGAACATTCAAATAAAACAACTGTTGGTAATAACAGAAAGTAAAGAATTGCTTTAACTTGTAAAACAGAAATATGTATATTCTAAAATGAACTACAAGTTGATGGCATTCGTTTATTACTTTTTATATTAAAAAAGTTACTAATGAAAAACCAATTTACTTTTGACATTTGCCTCTTTAAAAGATAGCGCTCTCATTTGCCTACTAAAATTAAATTCAAGCGGAAAGCTGATCACATCCTCATATCGCGTAAATCGGCTTTCCGGTATATACTATAGCCCACAACGTAAAATAATTTTGGAAATAATAAGTGCCACCACATTTACAAAATTGATTAAGGGTTGCATAATGCAAATTACCATCAATTACACCAGCTAATAAAGTTTTGAAGTGAAGCAACCAAATATCTTCGAATCTGTAATTGGCTTTTCTCTATCACGTCAGTTTTTCGAGATAATAAAAAAAATACTTTTATTCGTTATTTACACAAAAATCACTAGTTTATTTAAAAATCAATGAATTTTCAAATGTGATTGTCGTTATTTAAACGTCGTTTGTATTTTGTTGGTTCGGTTCCACGTATGAATCCAGCAATAGTCTACCAGCACGCTTTTGTTCAAAAATCCCTGATAATTTCTTTCAATTTTCATTAAATCTTGGTGAGCACGATCCCCTTGTTCGTTGCTCACCGCATTTAGGTTATGTGGAAAAAAATCTAAATGCGAATGAAGAAAATGCACTTTGAGTGACATTCGTTCACATAATTCGTGATAATTTTTCAATAATTCAGCAACAATTTGTCTGTAGTTTTCACTCTTATTGTTGCCAAAAAAAAACTGTTCACAATGCTCTTGAAAGATTTCCAGGCTACATATTCTTTCTCAAACAAACATTGTGAAAAATGTTGTAAAACCTCCTTGCATACCAGTTAACAAACCAATGACCTGAAACAGATTAATTTACAGTTATTTACGATCATCTATACTATATATACAAAGAAATTTAAATCACACACCTTAAGGCCAACACAGATCTTCCATTTATTATCGTTGTATTTGAGTAATGTCAAAATTTCAGTCATTGATTCGTAATTTTCCTTTGTAATAATGGCATGAGCAATCGGATGGTGTTCCATTCCCATTAGCAAAAGAAGAACCTTTAAACTGTACTTAGAGCCATCAATAAATAATCCCCATTCAGTTTTGTCATGTGACTGGATCATTTTTTGAAATAAACCATCAACATCAGTACAGTATAGAATAGACTGCTTCTTTTCAAAATATGCAGCCAAATCCAAGCTTCTATCTCTATAGATTGTTACTTTTGCTACAACTGCAATATGTTTCCACTGCTGCATGCGTGAAGTAATTCTGCGTCTTTCTTCGTTAAATGTAAATCCCGTATTAGTTCAGCTCAGCTTGAGTCACTAAATGGCGTTCATCATTAGCCTTATACAAACTGAGAATGAGTCGTAATGATTCATTTGGTGGACGTTAAATCCAGCAACTTTTGTTAAACAAAAATAATCGGTTTGGTGGTTATTTGACAAAGTACTGGAATTGAAAAATCGAAATAGATCTTCTTGCTATTTAACCACTTGTACAAAACAGTTTTGAAACTGATCTCAGCATTGATAAAAAACTACTTTTTTAAGTGGCATTTTGTATAGCAGATAGGATTTATTATAAACCTATGTTCACAAAATTCGGTTATTATTATTAAGTGATTATGAGAGAGTTATTGAAGTGGAGTTTCATCTAAAAATTGGGTCCTGCAATAGATTAAAGAAAGATCAGATTACATGATTCTGGACCTGTTTGTAAATGCATTACATCGGCAAACTTTTACCACAGAAAAGAAAATGTTGCACTATAATGCTTACAAACTACATTCTATTTGCACAAACAAATTTAGAGTAAAATAATGAATTTAGGTTGTTTTAAGGCACTAAATGTCGATGCAGTACTGTGATGCATTTACGAACATGCCCTCTTTTGACATGTACTGATTAAAATGAGCATAGGATATAGGGCCTGTTCGTCAATGCACCATGTCCTTTAGCGCCTTAAAACAACTTAGTTTCATTACTTTACTACAAAATTTGTTTATGCAAGTAAAAGGCGCTAATTTATATGTATAATAGTGCATCATTTTCTTTTCTGTGGTAAAGTATAATAATAATAATAACAAATGGCAACAATAAGTAATTTCGAACAGTGTCAGCTTCGGTGTAATAGTGCAAGGCTAATGTACACGATATGTGGAAGCGGTCGGCAATCAGATGATCTGTTTGCCGTTTAACTTATTTTGTTAGGAAAATTAACGCGGCAAATTAAATTAAAATTTTTTTTATTGAAAGTACAAAATAAAAAATATTTGAAATTTTTTAAAACATAAATTTAATTATATTTTTACTACAAAAATAAATTGTTCGCTTCGCTTTCCCATTTTTTAATTTTTTTTTAATCTGGCACATTTAAACGACAGAAAAAGTAAAACAAAATACAACTTTGCCGCTCAGCTGCTTTTAGGAGCATTGCCAAGTGAAATGAAATTATATGTGTCAAACTCTTTGTGCAAATATTTTTATTAAAAAACTACTTTTTTGTGAACTTGTAATATTTTTGCCGCCTGTTGCCGCATGCCGCTTACATTGGACTTTCACTATAAACTGTAGCAACGTCTTTGTTTTAGCAAATTGAAATTTTTTCTCCAAATTTTATAATTCAGTTGCGTTTACATATAATGCAATGTGAGCAATTATGGGCAGAACTGATATTGCAATTAAAGCTTCAAAAAAGTAAATTTTATTTTAAAGTCACTTGATACTTTTTCCAAAACCCCATTTTATTAACAATACATAAAAAATGTCATCAAGTGTAAACAAAATGTGTTTTCGAAAAGTTAAAAGTTTTGTGGATTTCAGAACACACTTCAATCACAATTGTGATTTTAAAATTATAAGTGATTTCAAATCTTGTGATATGCAGAACATGTTCGAAAATAACACAAGTACATTAAAGACCATTCTATTAATATCTCTGCAAGTAACATTTTTTTGCAACCGTTTTAAGATTAATTCGCTTTTTCAAAACTGCCTTGCCGACATCATATGGTTATTGATGTATCAAATTTCAGTGGCTGCCATTTAATAAAAAGAAGAAGCATTTAAAATTTATTTGACGTGCAAATCGTGTGCTCTTAACTGGTGCTTTGATGACTGCTGTTGCCGATTAAATCTTAAAAAATATTTAAACTTTAAATGTTTTAAACATATTAAATCTATAAGTCAACAGTAATAAAAAGACAACAATTCAAATCATAATGATAATTCCCATAAGTCAACGATACGAAAAAACGATAAAACAACAAAAGTGACAGCGTTGAAAAGTGATACTCAATAGAATAGTCAAGGAGAAGAGCAGTGAAGAGAAGAAATACAACAGAGATTTTTGTAGACAGAAGATAAATAAGATGAAGTTGGTTAGCAAAAATTTGGATAAAGGTGGTCAAGGGTAAGTAAAACATATGTTTATATGTAAAGCATGCCAATAGTTAAGAACTTTTCGTTTCTTCTACAAAGGTCGGTGGTTTTGATACCAGAAGAATCAGAAGATATGTGGCACGCGTATAATCTCATAGCAGAGGGCGATAGTGTACGCAGCACAACAATACGCAAAGTGCAAAATGAAACAGCCACCGGATCTAGCACCAGTAACCGGGTGCGCACTACTTTAACTATTAGCGTAGAGACAATAGACTTTGATACTCAGGCTTGTGTTCTACGTCTTAAAGGGCGTAATATCGAAGAAAATCAATATGTTAAAATGGGTGCTTATCACACTTTGGATTTAGAGTTGAATCGTAAATTTGAATTACGCAAACCCGAATGGGATTCCATTGCCTTGGAGCGCATTGAAATGGCTTGTGATCCCACACAATCGGCTGATGTGGCAGCTGTTGTAATGCAAGAAGGTTTGGCTCATGTCTGTCTTATAACACCAAGCATGACTTTGGTGCGTAGTAAAATTGAAGTGAATATACCACGCAAACGTAAGGGTAATATTCAACAGCACGAAAAGGGCTTGTCCAAATTCTATGAAAGCGTCATGCAAGGCATACTAAGGCATGTTAATTTTGATGTAGTAAAATGTGTTTTAATTGCATCGCCTGGCTTTGTTAGGGACCAATTTTTTGAGTATATGTATCAGCAGGCTGTTAAATCGGATATTAAAGTGTTGCTGGACAACAAGGGTAAATTTATGCTTGTCCACTCTTCTTCTGGCTTTAAACATTCACTAAAAGAAGTGCTTCAGGAGCCATCGGTAATGTCGAAAATATCCGATACAAAAGCCGCCGGTGAAGTAAAAGCCTTAGAACAATTCTACACCACACTGCAGTGTGAACCGGCGAAAGCATTTTATGGCAAGAAACACGTTCTAATGGCTGCTGAAAATATGGCCATAGAAACTTTACTCATCTCTGATAATCTATTTCGTTGTCAGGATGTTCAACAGCGTAAAGAGTATGTAGAATTGGTTGAAAATGTTCGCGATGCTGGTGGTGATGTGAAAATATTTTCCAGTATGCACATATCTGGTGAACAATTGGCTCAACTTACTGGAATAGCGGCTATTTTAAGGTTTCCAATGCCCGAACTCGAAGATACGGACGATGAGGATGGTGCAGCTGACTCCGATTCGGATTAGGTATAATATAACAAAAACGATATGTTTCTTGTCTTAAGTTAATTAAAGACTCGCATGAATATTAGTTTCGGTTTTTTTTATATACAAACAAAATATCTTTTTTTTTTAGCTATTTACAGAATTATTATTGTAAGAAATTAAAAACAAGGTAAATTAATTAAATTAATAAAATCAAAAATGAAATAAGTTAGAAAAAATATACATAACTATGTATTTTTGAAATATATTTCGCTTACAAGAAATATTTCAAAACAAAAACGGAGAAGATTTTTCGAATCCGATAAACAATATTTGGTTTATGTTTTATTAAAAAAATAGTATAATGAATTTTTAGTTTTATGGTGTCCAATATTGGTTGATTTAAACAAAAATTCTTACAGTTGTTACGTTTCATTCAAATAGCTGACTTTTTTTGTAAGAGGTTTTAAGAAAAAAATTTCTCTTCGTACTTAGATCTAAATTAAGGCAAATTGTAGAATTTTACTAAATCTTATATATTAAAAAGAAGGTGTTTGTAGACAGACAGACAGCTAAACGGTTGAACTGATTTTTTTGAAATTTTTACTCTGTATCTCTATGTATGTATGGAAAGAACTACAGGATATGCACACTTAAAAAATTTCTACTGGCTCTGTAGTCAATACAAATCATCAATCAGAACATGGGCGGAATCGGATAAGGGGACATGTTATTTCCTATACAAAGTAAATATTGATTTTTATATATATTGAGAAAAGTTAAAGTGAAAGTTTCGGAGTTTGGTATAAATGTATTCGAACTAAATATTGATTTTTGTATATCTTTCTGAATTTGGTCTGAATGGCTTTATTGTCAATACAAATCCTCGGTCTAGAAGTGTGCGGAAATGGATAAGGGCGCGTGTCATTGTATATATTAATTCGTGTATATCTTGAGAACTGTAATAGTAGTTTCTGAATTTAGTTTAAATAACTTCGTCAACAATACGAATAATCAGACAAAAAGTGGGCGAGATTGAATAAGTAGGCGTGGCATCAGTCATTCATGCTAAATATGGAATTTTGTGTATTTGAAGAGCGCTAACACTAAAAGCTTCGTTATTTATTCCCATCAGCCGAAAAACAGGAGAGGTTGGATAAGGGAACGCTGCACACAGCTCACCGGGAAGAGCTATCTTATCTTATGTGCATGTAAAAGTAAATGTGTGTTTGTATGTTTCTTTTTTGAAGTCTGTAAAGAGTTAATAAGTAGAACGTTGAAATTTTTACAGCGTCTTTCTGGAAAGAACTACAGGCATTCTTCAATGTTTGTACTTGGACCAGAAAGGGATAAAATGTGTGCAAACGGTAAAAATGATAATCAAAATAAGGTTAGCGCAGCACGCCGTGTTTTAGTTAGTACTATATCAAAATGAATGTGTGTTTGCTTGAAGACTATATACAGCTTAAAAGCAGAATATAGAGTATCTTTCTGGAAGGGAAAAAATGATAACCAAGGTACTGGTTAGGATAAGATAGACAGGGGTAGCGAAGCACGCCGGTTTTTAGCTAGTTGCTTTTAATTATGTGTATTTTGATTAAAAGATTTTAATCGATCATTTTAACAATTTATTTTATGTTTGAAATTATCAGGTTTTAATTGATGAATAAAATAATAAGAGATTACGCTTTGCGCAGGTCCATTAGATTTTCTCTCTCTCGATGAGAGTGTGCGTGAGCGTCTTGTTTTATTTTCAAAGTAAAAAGAGTATATTTTACACTAAAATATTAAATAAAATGATCAAAAATTAATTATGAATAAAAAATACAATAATAATAATAATAATAATAATAATAATAATAATAATAATAATAATAATAATAATAATAATAATAATAATAATAATAATAATAATAATAATAATAATAATAATAATAATAATAATAATTAATAATAATAATAATAATAATAATAATAATAATAATAATAATAATAATAATAATAATAATAATAATAATAATAATAATAATAATAATAATAATAATAATAATAATAATAATAATAATAATAATAATAATAATAATAATAATAATAATAATAATAATAATAATAATAATAATAATAATAATAATAATAATAATAATAATAATAATAATAATAATAATAATAATAATAATAATAATAATAATAATAATAATAATAATAATAATAATAATAATAATAATAATAATAATAATAATAATAATAATAATAATAATAATAATAATAATAATAATAATAATAATAATAATAATAATAATAATAATAATAATAATAATAATAATAATAATAATAATAATAATAATAATAATAATAATAATAATAATAATAATAATAATAATAATAATAATAATAATAATAATAATAATAATAATAATAATAATAATAATAATAATAATAATAATAATAATAATAATAATAATAATAATAATAATAATAATAATAATAATAATAATAATAATAATAATAATAATAATAATAATAATAATAATAATAATAATAATAATAATAATAATAATAATAATAATAATAATAATAATAATAATAATAATAATAATAATAATAATAATAATAATAATAATAATAATAATAATAATAATAATAATAATAATAATAATAATAATAATAATAATAATAATAATAATAATAATAATAATAATAATAATAATAATAATAATAATAATAATAATAATAATAATAATAATAATAATAATAATAATAATAATAATAATAATAATAATAATAATAATAATAATAATAATAATAATAATAATAATAATAATAATAATAATAATAATAATAATAATAATAATAATAATAATAATAATAATAATAATAATAATAATAATAATAATAATAATAATAATAATAATAATAATAATAATAATAATAATAATAATAATAATAATAATAATAATAATAATAATAATAATAATAATAATAATAATAATAATAATAATAATAATAATAATAATAATAATAATAATAATAATAATAATAATAATAATAATAATAATAATAATAATAATAATAATAATAATAATAATAATAATAATAATAATAATAATAATAATAATAATAATAATAATAATAATAATAATAATAATAATAATAATAATAATAATAATAATAATAATAATAATAATAATAATAATAATAATAATAATAATAATAATAATAATAATAATAATAATAATAATAATAATAATAATAATAATAATAATAATAATAATAATAATAATAATAATAATAATAATAATAATAATAATAATAATAATAATAATAATAATAATAATAATAATAATAATAATAATAATAATAATAATAATAATAATAATAATAATAATAATAATAATAATAATAATAATAATAATAATAATAATAATAATAATAATAATAATAATAATAATAATAATAATAATAATAATAATAATAATAATAATAATAATAATAATAATAATAATAATAATAATAATAATAATAATAATAATAATAATAATAATAATAATAATAATAATAATAATAATAATAATAATAATAATAATAATAATAATAATAATAATAATAATAATAATAATAATAATAATAATAATAATAATAATAATAATAATAATAATAATAATAATAATAATAATAATAATAATAATAATAATAATAATAATGTTTGGCTATATAATAACAAAATGTATAATAACAAAACTGCAATAATTTTTTTTTATTAACTTATTAAGGCACAGCATTGCATATACGCAACGTTTACTTTAACTGTGTTTTAGGGTTTTTTTAGTATTAAAAATATTAAAAAAATTAATTTTTCTTACTTAACGAGAACTTTGCAAATAATAATAAATTTTTATTTTATTTTCCTTGAAATGAGTGTTTAACCAAGAGTGAGGTCTAGAGCGGGTAACATAATGATGTGTGGGTGTATGGGGATAGATGAAGTAGGCAAATGCGTTAAATTTCAGAACGAGTGGACGTCAATATATTACACGTCGATATTTTGCATTAAGGTTTATGTAAAATTTTTGAGAAATTTGGGTTAAAATTATTTCGGACATCATCTTCCAAACTTGTACTCAGAGTTACGGATTTAAAGTACTTGACTGGGCATCCCATTTTCCGGATATAAACCTAAAAGAACATTTACAGGTTAAGGTTAAGTGTGCAATTTCAATTGCAATGTGGAGACATCTGCAAAATCGTCATATAAAAATAAACATTCATGTGTTTTAAAGTCAAAGTCTTTTTTGAATTGTTTAGTATTTTCCAGAAAATTTAGTATTTTTTGAAAATATAATCTTTGGGACAGCTTGCTTTAACAACAAATTACAACAACAAAAGTATACCGACAAAGTTTGTTGACATAACGTATATTTAATTTTAATTAGGTTTAATCAAATAAACCTAAAATGGTTTTGAAGTGTATTTATTTTAAATTTTACATACTAACAATTTCTTAAAATATATTTCAAATATGTTCTGTTTTACATAAATATGGGTGTAATAATTTTATTTTATTAAATATTAAACTAATTAACAATTTTAAATAAACTTTTTAAATGTTACATATGAAAAAAATAAACGTAACATTCTTTTTATCCAATTTTCATTAAAATTGCATATAATACAGGCAATTTTATTCTATTATGACGTACATGCGCAGTAGAAAATTATTTTGAAAACCTGTCGGCGTCATCTTTGTTTATTGCTTCATGGTTATAATTAAGGTATCTTGTGTACCACTACTCATAAACTAATCCATATTTTTATAAAATAAAGCTTATACTTGGAAACTCTAGAATAAACCAAGAAAAAGATCTTCAAAAAGCTAATTGTTATAATTACTCAAAGCTCTCTTGCTCTCTTTCACAGACATGTTTCTCTCACACAGTGGTAGAGGAATAATTAAACAGCTGTTAAACTTATACTTTTGTTGTAATTGATTTTGGGGATATCTGTTGCGCCCATCTAAACATTATGAGTGCTATCCAACAAATTTGCGTCAGAACCGTGCGCGCTCTCCACACGAACGAACCTCTTGTACAAAACGATATTTTTTAAGGCATATTTTGTGCTACGTTGTGCCGTTTTTTCTTTATAGAAAATAAGAAAAATTTTCTTATAAATCCCTTTAAACAATAGTGTATGTGTGTAAATAAGTTGGTAATAATAAATAAATATATATGTACATACATATCTAAATGTTTGTATATACATATGTATATATGTAGTTACATACGTATATAAAAAATATATTTTTAACGTGTTTATTTAAAAAAAGCAAAATTTGAAATAAAAAGTATTGAAAAGCAACAACAAAATCAATTTTATCGTGGGCCGTCCTATATAGAAAGAAAGAAAGATAGAAAAAAAATAAAACGAAGAGAGAAAAACAAAAAGTGTGAAGAAGAATAAAATACTAAAATAAAACCATTTAAATTTCTTAAATAAAAACAATAAAATAAAAAAAAAAAATATTTTTATATTGCAAGGAAGTGTTAAAATTTTCCAATTTTCTCCAAAAAATATATTTTTTTATATTTTCTTTAGGATTTGTTCGGTAATATTCTTAGATCATTTATTATATTTTTTGTTATAGTAAATACGTATTAATTTAACAAAACTTATAACACGAGAGAAAGACAGTTTTTGTCTCTTTGTGTTTACAAAAAAAGAGTGCATATTATTAAAGCTTTTTGTTAATAATATTTATTCACTTTTGTTGTTGCTGTTGTTGTTGTTGTTGTTGTTTCTATAAAACATTTTGTTGTTTCTTTTTTGGAAGTATTTTTTATGATTATGATTTTACCTTTAAATACATTTAAAATTTATAGAAAAAAAATATTAACAAAATTTTAATAAATTTAAAGAAAACGAAAATAAAAACGAGATAAATATCAAGATCGTCAGTGTTTCTTTCCATATGTGGTAAAAATTGATTGAAAAAAGAAAACAAAAACAAAAATCTTACAAATTGCAAGCACCAGTAACAAACCATAAGAAAATAAAAACTAAAACAAATGTTAAATTAACTCCAAAAACAACAACCACAACAACATATCGTATAATTAACTCTCTTCTTACTCTTCAATTGAAAACGTAGAATAACAACTTATTTAGAAAAGAGTACAAAACACTGTTTGTAAACACAATTATTATTCATACGTTACAGTGGGTTTTGTTGTGTTATTATTAATTATTAAAATTTTATTAAAAAAAAAATTAATTTTATATTGATTAAGTGTGTGCTTGTGTTTGAATAAAATATTTTTATTTTTTTATTTCTAATTTCAAATTTGTTGTTTCATAATGTGTCTTTTACTGCGTTTACTGTACGTGTTTTTGTTAATTTAAACACAATTTCATTTTGACTACATGCTATCTCCATTAAAGGTAAGATATGTATTTAATATTTAAATTAAATTTAAAAGGTATTAGGTGAGCTTCATATCACCAATATCTATATACATATTTTCTATATTCATACATATATAGGTAGACAGCTATGTATATATGTACTGCACATATGTATGTATATAAACGCGCATTGCTGTTAAACTTAAAAACGGCTTGTTCGATTTGAATACATTTTAAACTTACATTTAATTAATGTAAACAAATAAGTGTAATTGATTTAATGGTGCGACCAGTCGAATCAATCCTGTATTTTAATGTTTTTTTTTTAATGATTGCAGTTTTCCAATTTTTATTGATTTTCCGTCACCATAATTGATATCTCTATTATAGTGAATTGCTGATTGTTCCAGATTTACAGAAGGAGTGCTTCGGCAGAGTCGCTCATTTTTCTTGAGTCGACTTCTCCGTTGTTGTGTTTGATGTTTACATCATTTTCCGCCACTTTTAAAAATAAATAGGATATATCAATATGACTATTATTATTGTCTGTAGGTGGAGTTAGCGCATGATGTAGCTCGTAGTACATTAGATTGAGTTCGAAGACTTACATAAGTTTATATGTATGTCATATTGTATTCTCGTCAACATTGGATAGAATAAATGATTAGAAGTAAAGTGAATACTCAAATCAAACTAAATTTGTATTAAATATGTACATATCGGTGGGTTGAAATTTGGAATCTGGCAATACTTATGGCATTCTATTCTGTAAAAAAATTCAGTATATTATCTCCACTGAACGAAATGAATCGATTTACGCTTGAACAACGTTGGGACTTAGAAATTTATATCCAAAACAAAGACAATTGGTCGGAAATTGCACGAAAATGTCGTATAAAATTTGGCCGCTGTGAAAGACCAACAGTGCCTGGTTTCATTGTTGATGCGCCAAGACGTAAGCGTACTCATACAGTGCGTACACTAGAAAATATCGAAGCTGTAGTTAAGAGTGTACGTGAGAATCCATCAACATCAACTCGTCATCGTTCTTAAGAATTGATCATTTCACGCACCAGTTTACGTCTAATTTTGTGAAAAGATCTCGGTATGACGCTGAATCGATGATGTCGATTTTATAAAAAAAAACCATTTCATTTTCGGATGAAGCTCATTTTCATCTTGGTGGGTACGTTAATAAGCAAAATTACCGTATTTGGTGCTCGTCTTACAGAAGCCAATGCACTCATTACGAGTGACTGTTTGGTGCGGCTTGTGGAACGGAGGCAACATTGGTCCAGTTGGCCACCAAGAAGCTGCGATTTGACACCGTTGGACTATTTTCTGTGTGGCGTCGTTAAAGACAAGTGTTATGCCGACAAACCAGAGATACGACTCGAAAATGCTCGATCGATTGGGGTACTGTAAGGCCATATATATATATATATATATATATATATATATATATATATATATATATATATATATATATATATATATATCATTATATCGCGTAGGCCATTCAAATTTCATTCATATGGCTGCCGTGATAGATAGTTGAAGCCGTTTACGAAAATGGGCGTTCAAATCAAAATGCATTTCGTGCACTTCGGGATTTGTTTGGTTAGCATAATCGACCAAATATCTCACAGAATTGCCGCATTTGGGCAAATGAGAATCCACGAGTGATTGTTGAAAAGCCGATGCATCCACGAAGAGTGACTTTTTGTGCGAAAATGAGATTGGCCAAGCAGTTACCGTGAATGGTGTTCGCTATCGCGAGATGATAACGGGCTTCTTGGTGCCATTTGCCACACAGCCAACGAAAAAATGGCTTTTTTGCGCGAGAAATTTAATATATGTCGCTAATATAGTGAATTCAATCGTGGTCGTAGTTCGGTCGCTGACTAATTCCGTAAAGGTCGCCCAAAATCACTTTTTGTGCCACAAAATATCGATGCAGTGCGTGAATTGGTAATGCAAGACTTTCATGTGACATATTGTGAGATAGCGCCATCCTTGCACATTAGTTCCACTGCAATACCTACGATTTTGCATGAACACTTAGTTGGATACCTCATAATTTATTCAACGCTCAAAAAAAGGCTCACGTCGATTGCCGTAAGGAAATTTTTGAAATGTTCGACCGTGGTGCTTCAAAAGACGTATATAAAATAGTGACAGGTGACGTATGAGCCGGAAACAAAACATCAATCGATCGTGTGGGTACGAGCTAAACCCAACAAAAGTTGTTCGTATAAAAAGGACAGCAAAGCAAATGTTTGCCTGCTTCTTCGGTCGAATCGGTCATGTTGTCACTGTACCGCTTGAGAAACGTAGGACGTTCAATTCTGACCATTTGTTTGCCGAAAGTCGTCTTAGATATTCGTAAAACCAATCGCCGAAGATGAATCACTTTCCATCATGACAATGATAGCTCTCACACATCTTTTCAAACAGGTTAATTTTTGAGCATTCAAAAATTTGAATTGATATCGCATTCTCCGTTAAGTCCTGATTTGGCACTCATTGATTTCTTTTTGTTGCCGAAAATCAAAGGTAAACTGCGTGATGAACGAATTACGAGCGCCGAACAAGCAGTAAAACGTTCAAAAACCATTTTTTGGTGGTGTCTCAAGAGGAATGGAAAAACTGGTTTGAACGAATGCAAAAGTGTATTGATCATCAAGGGGAAAAACAATAAATCCATTTTCATTTAAAAATATTTGTTATTATTTGCTATTCCCGAAATATAAATAGTACCCCTCGTATTATTTTTTTTTATCTATCTAAAAGACAGTTCAGGTAGGTAGGTTTTCATGACTATGTTTATTGTTTGAAATTTTTCTGAAATTTTTAGAATCTTTTCAAACGTGTCAACACAATTTTCATATGCATTATCATTTCTTATTAAGTACTTTGCTGAAACGAATAAAACATTTAAGTTGTAAACATTGGTCAAATACTTAATTTACGAGTATGTATTGTTTGAGCATTTACGCCAGTTTTTCTTTAACCTTTAACATAAAAAATATATTTTTTATTTATTATAAATTTTATTTTTGTTTTTTTTTTTTTTGGTAAAAATTATACAATTTTTCATGGTTTCATATCTTTAAATAAATTTTTTATTTTTAGACCAAAGTTTCAGTTATTTTTGTGTGTTTTAAATTGGTTGTGTTTCCTTTGAAAATTTCGTGTGAAATTTTTCGTTTTTTTTGCTTTTAAATTTCTATATAAATTTTCTTTTATTTAATTTTACGTTTTTGATTTTCTTTCGCTATTCTTCTTCGTTAATTTTCTATGGAATATTTGAAAAGATCAACAATTTTATTTGAAATTGTTGGGCAAGTGTTAGTATATCTTATAGCCTGTATACACCTAAAATATATGTATATTCGCTTATGAAAAAATAGATAAATATTAAAGATTTTATAAATACATATACTCGTAAAAAATTAATTTTAGTTAAATTTCGATATTCTTTTTCTAACACAAAAAAAAAAACAGAGTGTGTAGACACATGACTGTTTGTCTATGGCATAGGGTATTAATTGCTTCGCTATAATAATAATTACGCTCTTTGCAAACAAATTTATTTATATTTTCTGAATTGTTTTACTAATGATGCAACATTGGCAGGAATATTAGCAATACCAACTATTCTATCCGTATGCAGTAAGAAATTATCATTTATATTCTTTGAATAATTTGTTTTATTTTGTATGGAAAAATATTTGTGTGTGATAATAATTTATTAAAATGCACAAACGTATTTTTTCAATAAAATGCAAAATATGTGTAAACATTCAATAAAAATATTTAAACAATTTTATTTATTTCCCTGATCTGTATTTAAGACTTAAAAAAAATTCTTAAAAATTTTAAAATTTCTTACTTTTAGTTATGGTATTCAGTCTTTCATATAAATAATACTGATGAATTAGTTATTAATTTTGAAAATTTTACACTTTTTGTTGTACAAATAACACAGTGCGGCAAAATTTAACAAAGTTGAAATACCTGTAAAATGATACTACTTTTCTGATAGGCGATGTAGAGTAGAACAAGGATCTGTTTTTGAAATTCTCAAAACACATCAAAAATCTCGAGTTACAGATAAAAAACTGGTATTTGAGACCTTCATGCTCTTATAAGTATTAGCTTATTCAAGTTATTACTTAGCTGAATATTATGCGATTTTAGTTTCTTTTCGGATTTGCAAAGAAGAGAAAAATAAACTTTTCGGGGTTGCTATTCTCCCGTTTACAAGTCATCGAAAGTGTGTTGCAGTGGCTAATAATGTTGACCGTAGCCAACCTTAGCTCCGACCTGTTCATGAATATTAAGCAACAGGTCCTTCGACAGAGATGACTAGCCAGATAGACCTCGATATTCTACAATTTGGCTTATTGTACCAGAATTGGCCAGTTCTGGCCAATGTAGTGGCATAACGAGGCAATACAGAGTACGCTACCACAGAGCCATGTCGCACCCATTCATCATGCATTATTCCCAGGCCACTTTGCACTCTAAGACGATTTTAGATTTAATCGAGCATGATTTAAGCGTTTTAAGGGCCGCTTAGCCATCTGTAAAAATAGCTACCGATTTCCGAAAGCTACCT